>JAMKCH010047766.1:0-53386 GCA_023653785.1 Ophioderma brevispina
ATCGGTCGGTACAGTGAAAAAAGGGAACGGAGATATCGCAAACTATTTTTGTATTTTTTTGGTGAAACTATTAACATAAGTGTTAAGATTTGTTTTATTTAAAAATGCTATGGGGGAAATTTGAACAAACCCTGTGGTATATTTTTCCACAGCGGCCTCATTCTAATATGCCCCCTCTAGTGGGACAAGGAAACCCTGTGTGCAATGTGTCGGAAACAAAGCAAATGATTTTAGTAACCGCATTTTATATCCCTTTGTGCACAGTAGTGAAAAAAATTCGACCACCACTTAACCCGGGGGAGGGAATGCCGACAAAGTTGAGCGAGTTGGTGAAGCTCCTATTTTTTACAATTCAAATTGTCACACCATCTATTTGCTATTAAACAGAAGTTTTCATGTTATTGTAGCAAATATTTTTTTTTTATCAAGTAAATTTGGGTTTTTTCTTCTATTTGAGGCAAAAAAAAAATAATATTCCTAACCTTTGTACACAAAGCTGGATTTTGCATGCGCCGTGGGCATTATGATGTTCGAACAGTGCTGGGAACTTTGGTACTTATTTTTAGATAGAGGAGACTATAGCTATTCAATGAGCCACAAACCAGTCAGGGGGGGGGGGTCTCTGTGAAAAATCTAATTGTTTTACGTCAACTCCCGCTGGTTAGACGGGTTACAAAAATAGCCTAAAATGAAAAAGTAAAAAACTTTTAAAAATATTGATTATGTTTTCTATGTAGAATTAAAAAGGGCCTGGTCCCAATTGCTATAGCCTTATCCCCAGATCCCCAGGTTTTACTTGAAGTGGTTCAAATTTTGGTTCAGAAGAAAGCACTATTTCTTCTCATTTACCCTGTGAAATGAAATATTAGGTCTTTATGGATGTCTGGTTTTGACGTATGAGCGAAAAATTATGCCACATTTTGGTCGACCAATATTGAGGGATAAAAAATGACATTTTTTAACCTCTCCGCTCAAATGGGTTGAATATCGGTGCAAAACTTTACAGATGGATTTTTGGGGTGAAGGCCATTCTATCAAGATAACTTTATATCTAGCATCGGCACCCTTTAATTAATGGGATCAAACATGAGTCGATTCTTCACGGCCAGAACTTTATCCTGAAGCAGGACTTGATTGTCTTTCAGACTGATATGAAATTGACGATATATTGTCAATGCCTTTTGGGTTTTACGTACAACACTTCTGCGCATAGAAACATATCTGGCAGGCATCATATTTATTTTAAAGCACAACGCCAATCAAATGTATGAAAATTATCAATCAGACTGTAATGTTCAATGTTATGTTTATTTTTACAATATGTGGGTGCCATAATATTGGCAAGTTGCCATTAATCTTAGGACGTATCATTATCACGATGATTACCTTTGACTTTGCTTGTCTTCGAATTAATCTACGTCGACCTTAAATTAAGTACCTGTAATTATGTGTATAGACAGCATATTAGACTTCTTGTGTCTCAGACAAATATAGTCCATCAAATGACGCCATTTGGGTTTATGCAAATTAAGCCGTGAATCAAATGCCTATCTTATTAGTATGTCATAATTGTGTCCACAGACCTTGAAAACTGGGTATAGACACTGGAATTATTCTGCTACGAGTATCAGAACTCCAGATATTAACTAAATCCATCAAAATGGCTGGCCATTTTAAATTTTATGCAATGGGCATATTGCTGCAATTCGGATATTCTCGGACTTTTAGTATATCATTTTACGTACCTTAAGCAAATGCAATGTGGTGCCAAATACCTTCTGATAGCAATTTGTTCCAGGTCAACCTCAAATTTCTTGGACTATATATCGGAGGATTATTTACAAATACATAAGGTGTCCTGTTTTCGCGCCAGCGAAGCAATTCCATAAGTGGAAGGTAGGGAGAATTAAGCGAAGAAGGCGATTTAGGCGATTCCGTTTTTACAACGCCGGCAAACCAAACCCAGAAAGCGGGTTATGACACCGACCGACTCTTGAATGTCACTTTAATGCATCGAAACATTTGCACAAAAAAGTGGCAGCCATCGTTGGTAATTCCCGCTAAAAGATCACAAAAGCTGTCTGATTCTTTTCTCTAGCTCCATTACTATGGAGATACGTGACACAACCTGGGAATGGTACAGGAGTTTACCTTTACTTTCCGCACTCATTCAGTAGTTCTATTAGTGCACGTTCAACCCTGAGTGGTTTGAATCGTGGACGTGCAAGTGTAGCGGAATCGAATCCTATGGCTTCTCATATTTACGTAATGTCAGTTCCCCTGAACGTGTAACTTCTTTAGCTTTCTTTTTGGTTGGTATCCTTTAGTACTGTGACCCTCGCTGCGGTTTTGCAGCGTTGGAGCGAGTCCGGATTTGGACTCAATCGATGTGACCGAGGTCGAGTCGGGACACGGACTCATGCTTAGTGGACTCAGATTCGGACTCGGGCTTCATGGACTTCATGGACTGGGAGTCCAGCCCAAAAAAATGGCATGGCAAATTTCAACTTAATCTGCTAGCCTACATGAAATGTTACTTCGCAAACGTTTATTAGGATAGTTATTACAACACAACACGCTTTTTTGATTGCACAAATTATGTTTTTTATATACATTCAATTTCACAGTTATTTCAGTCTTCCTTTTCATGTTTCAGATTCAGAGGTTTTCTTTTTCACTTTAGTCTTCAGATTAGCTGTTGTGATTAATCATAATTATTTTCATTTTGTTCAAAACTGAAGGGTAAAAATTGGAAAATTGTTGGTTTTATTTACATCTTCATAAGGAATGGCTATTTTTTCATCATCATCAGCAGCAGCAGCACTGGCAGGGATGTAAGACTTCCTCTTTTCAGAAGATTTCTCCTTTTTTGCCACAATTTACGCATCATCATCATCATCATCATCATCATCGTCATCGTCATCATCATCATCATCATCATCATCATCATCATCATCTTCATCTTCTTCTTGCGTATGAGGCAGCAGCTAAATATGTGGAAGTTGGTGGAGCCAGCTGCCTGTTGACTGGTTGGAGTTTGACAAGTCTATATCCACCGGTGGACGAAAGGTAGGGGCACTCATTGAGAATGTGACCGCAGTCTATGACGGAGAGCCACATTGGCAGGCTGCAGATGGTCTCAGCCCCATCGGTGCAGGATAGTTCAACAGCGTGTCGAAAGAAAGGTCGACGGAGAGCACAATCTATGTTGTGAGCTGGGTGATTCTTGGCACAGTGTTATGCAGCAGGTGTTGTTGTCCAAACGGCTTATTCACCAGTTTATGTGTGTGATGTTCTCTCCGAAGCACTGAAGGGCAATCTGAAAGCACTGGTGGAAACTCAGATGAAGTGGGACAAATACAGCCAGTAATGGTTCTCATGTCTTGTGAGTACTGTGTCCAGCTTCTTTGTGTGAGAGCTATTGTACTATGCTGGGGCGGCATATCAGTAGGCATTAGACCAGAGCCAGGGCGGAGGTGCGTAGAGTGGATGGGCTAGCACCACCATGAAGATCCAGCAAGGCGGCACAGGATGGTATTGCCTCGAGATACCTTTTACATACTGACCTCGAGATGCTGCCGATAAGTAAGCCACCGATCAAGCTTCACTCCCAGATAGGTTGTGTAGGATTGCATGGCAGGGGCGCTCCATTGAGGTTGATTTTAAAGCTGGCAATGAGCCTCTGTGGTGTTAAGATGGAAGGAAGTAGCGGTGGTCTTGGATTCACTTAGATTGAGTCTCCAGGTCTTGAGATATGCTACAAGTAGGGTCATATCTGCAGTAAGTGTACTTTCTACTTCAGTCCAGCTTCTGTTCGAGTGAAGAAGAGCAAGATCGTTGGCGTAGCTAGCCATAGTGCCTAGATGTTGTTTGAGGTAAGTCGCTGATATACAGGTTGAACAGCATAGGCCAGTACTCCAGTACTGATCCTTGTGGACTCAGCTTCCTATACGAGCAGTCGACTGCTTGGAACGTCAGGTTATAAGAACAAAGTACGGTTTGAAAGATGTTACATATGAATTTTATAAGGTGACGATCCAGGATGGTCCTGAAAAGCTTGAGTGTCAGGCTCTGATGCCACGGTGTCATATACTGCAGTAAGGTCCACCAAGACGACGCCTGCCTTACGACGATTTCTAAGCTCTCCTCAAGATCATTTGTGAGTTTTTACAATCTGATGGATAGTGACGGCCACGGAAAAATCCTGCTTGTTCGTTTCAGGCAGATTGGATTCGACGACTGGCTCAAGGCCGGGGGTCCAGGATCAGACTCCTCAAGAGGTTGAAGGAAACACACAGTAGGAATATTGTTGGGCGGTAGGGTGGTGTAGGTTCTTGGGTTGTCAACAGGATTGTTTGGTTTGGGGAGTGCGATGATGGTATAGACTCCTCCAAATCTTGGGTAAGGACTGTGTTGGTAAGGCAACATGTTGCAACTGGAGCCATTCAAGACATCGTGGGCCAATCTTTAGTGGCTGATAGCAGAGGTGAGCTCAACTAGGAGAAGGATGTTCTCACCGTCCACGCCAGAGGCACGCCCGAAAGTGGTGATTCTTTTCCCAGAGCAAGGGATCCTATTCAATATCCTTGAAAACGACATTTGCGAGGATGTTTGCCTCAGCAATTGAGGTGGCAGACACAGGACATTGCGATGGTTTGGAAACTCTGGCCGGCTGCTTGGGTGGCGGTTGGTTTATGGTCTTCCAGGCCTTCTGCTAGAATGAGTGAACTTGAAGTCAATTCCATGGACTGTCTCCTCCCAGCGCTTCCGACGTTTCCTGTCCAAACAGTTTGCAAGATCTGAAGCCGTGGATGTCGCTTCTTTCGGGTTTTCAGAAGTTCAAAATTATCATCATAATCACTATCATCAGCATCTCATCATCATCATCAACAGGAGCAGTAGCAGTATCATATTCATATATCATTTATGTTGTTGTCATCATCCCTAACTCCTAGCAATTGTTTTCTTCAAAGTACAACTTTTCATTCAGTGTGAAAGTATATAGCAGCCTCACAAAACTCACACAGACAGCAAACATTTTTTAGTAGCATTTTATTTTTAAAAGCAATAACAGCACTATGTTGTAAGAGCGCCTCCAATTTTACGGATATTTTAAGATTTTTTGCACAGTTGCATTGGTCATTGGCCTAGTAAACAATGCCTGTGTGAAGGCTTAAGAGCTCAAATGATCTAATGGGATCGCAAAATAAGGAATTGTAATTAGAATAATTAACCCTCGTCTTACAAGGGGGGAAGGGAGTGGCTACCACCCCCCCCAGTGAACTTCGCTTCCGACTGTGCGCTAAAATGCAAAAGACTTTCGTAAAAAGTTATGGGTAATCGTTCTCTTATTCCTTTCCGGTCATTTAGCGACAAAAAAAAAAAAAAAAAATATTGTGACGGTAGCACCTTCACGGGGTTAGGGTATGCCGTCAAAGTCGAAGGGTTTTTTGGGGGGGGGGGTTGCCCACCAGGATATTTTATGGTGCATTTTGATAATATTTTGCCAGTATGGCTCCAAAACTCCATGTTTATGTTAAAAACTAGCCAATTGCTATCAATTAGAGCTGAAACCGCATGAAAATCGAGTTTGTTTGTGTTCCTACGTTTTTAGCGCCAAAATTGGATTGTCGCCTATTTTCTGTGGAAAATGCCAATTTTGCCGAATTCGAGGACTTGATGACGTCATTGTGACGTCCCATACTAGGTATGTTGTTTTCTTTACTTATTTTGGTATAATGGGAGGGGGACCATAGCTACCCACTGAGTATCAAAAAATCATAAGCATCGATGTTTTGCTTTATAACGAATTCTCGAAAAAAAAGGCTTGGAAGACGAGGGGTTGGGTTCATATTTGGAGATCTCCTGTAAGCATTAACGGCCGAATGGAAACGTCCTTTTAAAATGGAAATGCAGGGCAAATTGCACCTGTACGTTGTTTCTACCACGCACCAGAGTTGTTACGTCGGTTTTCAGGGGGGCAAGTCAAGGTAGAGATCGTTTTTGTGAGGTGGCACTATTTCACCATGGACGGAACATAAAGGTAGACGTTTCAAACAGAAGTCCCATGCGATGCAAATGAGGTATTACAATTCATTCTGCCAAGCGCTATGCACAATGTCATAGAGCGCATGACGGAACAATTGTAATACCTAATTTGCATCATGGGACTTCTATTGAAAACGTCTACCACATAATTTACAATCCTTCCATTAAATTACAATCAGGATCCATATTCTAATTCCAAAATCGATTCTTTTAATACAAATCCATTTGTTTTAAGCATTAATACCACTCGCAGGTATAGATTACTAGACAATTACCAACACAACCTGTGCAAAAATCTCAAATTTTGAAAAATGTGCTTGTTATTGCTTTATATACCTTGCCCCCGGCAGCTCATAGTGGTGCGCACCTGGATAACTAACTTCAGACCTAATGAATAACACAGTAACAAGAGTATTTTGACATGGTGGACACATACCTACAACCCCATCCAACCTAATTTTTTAAAGTTTTGATGAACTACAACGATCCAGATTCGTACTAATATTTATTTGGTGTGACATATGCTCATGTACTTTCCCAATTATGTGGACAACCCCGTGATATAAACCGCACATAAGGCTAGGAAATTGGTTTTTTCAATATAGACTTTATTGTGTCTATTTTTTTTTTTCTTGAAATTGCCCCAATTGACTTGACTGTTGTGATTTTAAAAAAACAAGTTGGATGTGTCCCTCTTAACCACCCCCTATTTTTTAATACTATTTTCTGACGCCCCACCCCTCACACTACCCCAACATTATCTGACTTATTGGACATATAAAATGTGTTGACCTTCCCACCTTCCCCCTTCCCCTGAAAGGCTGCCAGTTGAAGGCAATGCCTATAAATGAGCAGAATTTACAATTTAGACATTTTTATATTGCTTTATGGTTAATTTAATTTTTAAAATGCAAAAAATCATCCACATGCTAAGGCATTGAACATGTTACATGTACACTTGAAAACATCACAGGTCCTAATACTGTATACCAAACTCACAGAATGGGACTGTTTATCTGTGGCCTTGTTTGACTTAGCTTGTAATTAAGGTGTGATTTTACTATTTATATTGTATTCCCGGGACATGGTTATGACCTGTTATATACCTGCATACATAACTGACCTATGCATTCTAGGTATATCGTGATTCATACCTTACATACACCAGGGTGCATCTTTGGGTATAATTAGTTGAGGTTCTTTGACGTGCCAGCAATTGAAGAAGTTGGTAAAGTATATGATATGTGTCAAAGGCTGTTAGAACTCTGTGCTTATTTGAAGTAATGCATTGAGAGGAAAATTGAAATCTTCACTGCCAGCATAACCTTCGCCAGTCTTACAAAAATAGGCCTACTGATAATTAAAACAAGATTCAGCAATAAAAACAAAATTTTGAAATAATTTTATACCTCAAAAGGATAAACAGTCACAATAGCACCTGGAGGGGGATCTACTGTAGCCACACATTTTGCACACTGCAAACACTGGTTTTTTTTAATGACAGACATCGAAGTAGGAATTTTCCGCTTACCCTAGCCTAAACAAGCATGATTTTTATATTGCAAATCACATCAAAGTTAGAGAAAGATCAAAGGGCCACTTTTTCTGGAAAATACAATCTAGCCGGTGTCTCTCATACTACGTTTAGGCAGAGGCGGCGCACGGGGGTGCACCCCCCGGCGAAAGGAAAACAAATCAGCATTTGGGGATGTTAAAAAAAAACATCAATTTTTGGCCAAATTAGCGATTTGGGGAGCCATATTGGTTAAAAATGTCCATTTTTTTTTTTAGATTTTGCCCGGCCACGATTTCACTTTCCCTCCCAAAAAATCAAACCCCCCCCCCCCGAAAAAGAAGTCTGACGACGCCACTGGTTCATACACTTTTTTTTTAATTGGGTCTTTTGGTGACTGTGTTGCTGACATGGAAGGGGTGTATTACAACTGCCCTTACATTACAATAAACATACACTTCTGAAATGGCACCGCCCCACCCCCCCCATGCCCCCCCCCCCAATCCCCGGGCTTAACCTGTTCAACGTGGTTATAAATATTACGAGTGATCTGACATTATAGGCCTACTAAGCTTGATATGGAAAAAAAATATCACAAGGCGGTGATATTAGCCTCATCCCCCAACTTCCTTGCTGAACGTTAAAAACTAAATTTTGCCCTGTGAGGTTGGCTGAATTTTTGCACTTTACCCGGTAGAAATTCTAATCTGGCCGGAAATTGACTGATAAGCTCACAGTGGTCAAGGCGACTTTCTTCCAAATCACAACATTGACTGATGTGTAATACTTTGCCAAGTCATTTTAGTGACAGTCAGTTAACACAGATCAAAATCTTTAAGTTTAACCGGCAAGTTCAGTGAGTTTTGCCGATGTGAATAACATCAGTTCCTCTATTGATACATATCAATCAGGGGAGGGCGGGCCAAGAAATGCCATTTTAGACGTCTCCACATTTTTTAAAACACGTAAAAAGCGGAGAAATCTGAACGAAAAATTCTGATTTTTTTTTTAATATTTTTAATTTTTTTGTATGTGGGTCATGGGACACCCCATGATAGCCCACAATCAAAGCCCTATCGGTTTGGGATTTCTTGTCTTTATTATTTTGATTCGCTTTTGGTGTGGTTGCTAGGGGTATCGAGAGGCTTGAGTGACCTGACCGCCATCGTCTGCAGCACGATTTCTACTACCAATAGCTACCACTTGAGGGCGGACCCGGAAGGAAAAAAATCACTCAGCACAAGAAAAAAAAAATAAATTAATACGCCTGCTCATCAAAACACATTATTGGACACAAAATTACAATCACAATTTCAACAAATTTCACTAACTCTACACTCACATTCCAAATAAGATCAAATAATTGACACTTTCTCAAAAGAAACAGAATTTTTTTTTTATCAAATATAAGTGACGACTAAATTGATGTAACAACTTATTGGCGGATTGCTATGCATGTGTATCTGGCGGTGATCGGGTGATGTGGCTAGCTATTTGCTAATATTTTTCGTGTTCAGTTCCTTTCCTGCTCACCAACATTTGCCACACGCATGCTTTAAGAGTGCGGGCCTGTGTTATTCTTTTGAAAAACCTGCCTGTTGCCAATGTATGAGGCTAGTCACGGGATAATATTTTTAACTATTTGCTTTTTCATGAGCAAATTCAAAAAAAAAGATAAAAAGTAGACAAATTTTGTTACAAAATGAAAAACTCCTGTTTAGGATGAACTAGAGAATATAGATACTTGAATTTTTCAAAAAAGCTTGAAATTGAATCCTCAATCCGCAGCCATTGGTAGCCTTAGAATATTCTATTTTTTCTCATCTCATCTGCAAATATTTTGACTGACTGACTTCCCAGTCTGATCCTACAGGCCAAAATATGGTTTGTTTTACGGTTTAACCGAAAATAGTTTGTAGAGTACTGTATGGGCTAATTTGTAAGCCACACAATTGCTGCTCAACATTAAACGCGAATGGTCGGATTCCAATAAAATTTAACAAAATATTTAAAATATGTGTGATGGCCTCTCCTACGAAACCGAACAAAGATTATGTTGTGGCTGGCGGCACCTTAAAAATATTTTGAATTAAATTGATCTGACGAAATTTGGAAATGTTTTAAGCCATCTTCTTCAAGAATTCTGATGTTACCAAAATCAAATATTGTCCCAAATGGTACGTTTTGGGTGGCCATCTTGGATTAAAAGGGTCAATCGTAACAAGTGGTTCATGTTAGTTTAAGTGTCCAATGATTCGTCTAAAATATATACGGGCTGCATGGGAACGCATTTTATCTACTAGACTATACGGTATTTGCGACACGAAACGAAACAGACTCAGTGCTCTAGTTCATCAGAATAGCCCAGTTATTTAGCTTTTATTTAAGTGATCGTACTTAAACAGGCTACATAATCTAACAATTGCAGAAATCTAGACGAGAAAATTTTTACAGTTACACTTGCTGTTGACATTATAATTTAAAATGCAAAGGACATCGTTTATGGAATTTCTAAAACTTACACCCTCGTAATCCGTATCCTGGAAATTAACACATTCAACAATAATCACGATAATAGATTCGAAGTCGAATGCGTCTGACGTTTGATATGGTTTGTAACAAGCTCTAGGTTTCTGACCTGATTCTTCTAGGCACCTAGAACTAAAGAGAGTCACACTTAATATTCTGAATTAGATATGAATCGGATGTTTTTTAGTTTTCATGAAGTAAACGTTTATACACAGTATAACAGTGCCATAGGACACCATACATAACAAAAATTCCGGTCCGAATTTATAACAAAGTTTTGATTTGAAGGACTTTGATTTGAGCTTAGTTATTCACACAGTGATTAGCCTATGACATGCATTATCTCTATGCAAACCACATTTCTTTGAAAATTGAGTCGCCCTCTCGGAAATTCTCTGAGTCACCTTTAAGTAAAGCAGGCATTCCACGCACTATGGTCGAGGGTACCGCTGACAATCAGAAATACTCCCTTGGAATAGTACACGATGGAATTATCGTAAGAAAGGTCATTTGAATATTCTCAATTTAGATATTATCATAGATACATTTCCGTCAGCGTTGTCTGTATGTCTGTCTTCGTTTTTGTTTATGTGTTTTTATCATGATCAAACTTTTGCGCTCTTTATTTGGTGTTATTTTTAGTTTGCCGTTCAGAATGAAGTTTGCAATGGTATAAAGATACGGGTTCAAAGCTGAATTGACAGGGAGAATAAAAACACTGACCAAACATGCATCAAGGAATAACTGCAGCCCAGTCTGTGGAAAAAAAAAAGGACTCCCATCGTATGACAGGAAACCAGCAGAGAAAATCAGTCCCGACAACAGCCGCCATTTTCATCGCCATCTTCATCTCATTATCAATGCTTTCTTTACGGGGCCTGCCTTCTTGCGAGACTCTCTAATAGTCATAAATATTGCTATATAGCACAATAGAATGATTAGAACAAACAAGATTAAGACCTAGAAACAAGGCATAGAAAAGTACCATGCCGGCTAGATTCTTCTTCAGCAACTGGTAAATCAAAGGAAACGTGACTCCCTACCCCAGTCGCCTCAAACTTGAATCTTGCGGGTCTTGTTATTAGAGGCAAACCCATACAGACGTCGGACAAGTCATAAAAATCCGATTCTGGGCCCGAAGTAGATTGACTAACGACACACCGATTCCAATAAGCCAGAGGAAAATGACTGACACTTTTGAGGAATATGAACGCAGTTTGACTTTACTAAAGGGAAAAACTACACTCAAGAAACGATCAATACTAATGAGAGTAATAAAGAAGACAGATGCTTCGCTAGAAAGAAGTCCCAGAAATCCAACAGTCTTGCAAACTGGGCCCGTACGCCACTGATCTGAGAAATTAAAATACTGATCACCATAATATAAATCCGCAGAAGCTAATGTTATCATATACACCCCCATTAAGGAATCAGACAGTGCTAGGCTACCTATAAATATTCGCTGCTTTTTTTGAACATCACTTTCTGGTTTTTCTAGTATTCGTAAAGCAAGCACAGCAAAGTTTCCGAAGATAGCACTTAGGCCTAAGATCCACATGGAAATCCGTAATAACGTGTTTTGCATCAAACTGCCACAGTTAAACAATGGCGGTAATGGCTCAAGAGTTGTGCATTCTTCAAGTCCGGTGAAGTAACAGCACAAAGCGTGGTCATCAACGTAACTGTAGTGGAATAATTAACACATTATACCTTGATCATTACAAAGCAACATTATTTTTGTTGATGGGTCCAATAACTACTTATATCTAATAAAAGACCCACGTCATCTCACTCGATTCTCCCCTAAAAAATCTGAAGAGGGGAACATTTTATCTTCTAATTCAGTCAACTTTCTTCAAACAATTCATTGATGTTTATTGTAGCGTATTTCATATCATATTTATCATTCGTCCCTTCTATGATATACTAACAAGGGCCACCAGACATGGCAACGCTTACAAACAACTCTTTAACTACTTACAGCAGTTTTAAATGAAGAAGACCGCGAAAAGCATCTTTCGTATGTATAAATGTTCCTGTCTCAACACTTCCTCGTACAAGAACTCTGTCATACAAACAAAGTGAAAATGAAGCTGTAACGCATTAGGACAAAATTTGAACACAGAGTGGAAGTCAATAGATTTTAATTTATTAGGGTCTAAAGCCAATATTTTTTGAGCGTGTGGTGTGCAAATTTTGGTGCTGTGACAATTTAAAAAAAGCACGAGGAATCTACTGGACATATGTTATTGGTGTAATCTGATTACAACGGGTATCATTACATCACCATCAAATAAAAAAATACCTGTCCAAAATCATCAAATTGACCATAACTCATCGAGTATTTGTGATAGAGACTTGCTTTTGGGCTCTGTACTTAGTTGAAACTCATATATGACATTTCCAGTGTGTTAGCATGCTTACAAATCAAGATGGCATGAGTGATGTGATTTGACCACTAAATTGCAATATGGTACGTAGCATTTTGCTGGCAATGTAGAGACTTAATCATCATTATGAAACTCTTCCAGTAAATTCCCCATATTTAAAAACCTGGTTATAGAGGTCAACATGTCTCTAGCACATAATGGAATTTTGCGGAGCCAAATTGTATTTTTTGTACAACTGAATGTAGTGATCAAATCACATCACTAATCCTTCCAGCAGATTCCTTTTAGTGCAGTCAACTCCTTGTCTCTATCAAAAATACTAAAGAGAGTTTTAATGATTTTGGGCATGGCGGCCATATTGGATTTTTAAAACAATATGTACTCCATTTCCACCCTTCGGACTGTATTCATATACGCCCACCTAACTACACTGCTAAAATTAGCATACGAAATCAATACTTACAGTATTTGTAATCCTGCCAGTCCTGCAAAAGAATCTCCTTTAATTTCCTTCAGAGGAACGTGTAGTAGAAACCTAGAGAATATTAAAAATAATAGGGTTATTTAAAAAGAACCTTAAGAATTAAATGAATATATTCAAAGAAGATGAATACGATGTAACATTTATTAATAGAACGAGACAAACATTGTAAATATGCAAATGCCAAAACAAAACATTTAAAGAAAGTATATAAGTTTGGTAGTGCAATGTTTGTACTCTATTAATAATCATCCAGCAGTTGAAGTTTACACGGATTTAAAAGAAACAAACATTTGAACTATCAACACTTAGCAAAAATCCGTACATATCCTAGATCACCAATGAGCCTCCCTCCTTTCAAAATAACCTTCACCCATGTCGTAGCAAAAAGCCCATGTCTTGTAAGGCGCCTTGCTATATATTTAGCATATATTTCATTTTTCTCACTAAAAATTATGTTATTGTTATTTCATATTCACGCTGAATAAAATTCGTATCAACCTTAATCGCTCACATGTCATGTGTATACGTTATAAACCATGTTCTTGACTTACAGGTCTTTCAAGAGTTTCAGTTCCTCAAATGTTCCACTCCTAAGAAGAGCAACCGGGTTATGAGAAAGATCTCTGCAAAATTAAGAAATGTGACTCTGATCTACTTACTCGATAAAATTATAATTCTAAAACCATATAAATTGTGCGAATGACTGTATGATTAATTTAACTTTATAAATGTTTATACCTGCCTTAGAGATTTTACGATATTATTTACTTACAACCATGTTACGCCACCAAGTCCGTCAAAGGCACGTAATTCAACACTTGTAATCTCGTTACTGGAAACAGACCTGTTAAATGAAGTAAAACTCGGAAATACGGGGTCCGTAATTTTGTCCCCGGTGACCCCGCATCCCCGGCGTATCCAGTTTTGAGGGGGATCGGGGGGACCTCTAATAGCCGAAAATAGGCTGATTTTGTATGTTTTGGCATGAATCTCGGGGGCGCGCGCCCCGAAAGCACCCCCAAGATACGCCACTGCCACATGACCCCGAGATGACCTTCGATTCCTCAAGTGTTGAGGTAGTGCAAACAGTTCACTCCACTCCGAGACCTTTGAAATTCATCAACGTATAGACTTGCAGGGACTGAAAAATGACCCCTACGTTACCTTTGACCAATGTTGGGTATGAATATCAATAATTGTGACCAGGTCCCATGAAAATCACCAAATTATGTGGATACGGTGACCTATGTGTTTACTATTTTGTATCAATGACCTCAAATAACGCCGAGATGACATCTGACCATGTATGTTGAAGTCACATTTGTGTGACGATCATTGTGTGCAAATACTATTGAAGTCCATCAAATTATGTGAATGCAGGGACCAATTATGTACCGGTGTTATATTAGCCTCCATTTTGTGATTAATTTTTGTTCACAATTTTACTTGAGAAAAGATTTCTCACGGGGAAAATTACTTTGTTTACTATGAATAAGAGAATATGGATTTCCCCTAGTGCTATATTAAGATCACGCAGGTGTTATTCGCTAGGTATATTTTGCTAGAGAGAGCTGAATGGAATTCCCCAAAATGCTTGTTTACAAGGGGTCAGAGATCACTCTAGATTGAGCTAAGTACTATAAATAGCCTGGGAGGTTTCCAAGCTTTGTTGCAAAACAAAAATAGGTAGTTTCTTATTTTGTCATTTACGTAAGATTCGATTGGGCAGTGCTAGGTAATGTTTATGCATGACGATGTTGTAATGTCTATTTTAAGAATTGGGAAAATACTAGTTGTGTAATATTGTGTACATAAGGAGAACATGGTGGGAAGGTAAATTTGCCAGTAGCCAAGAGCTATATAGTATAGTTATAGCTAGTTTTGATCTGCAATAATGGTGGATCTGTGTAGTACATAGTGCCAAGATTTAATAATACTGGATATCACAGGAGCTTGAAAGTTGTACTGTTTGCTGTACTCTTTTAAGCCAAAAGAGCTTCAGTTTTTGGAATCAAAAAGGGATTCCAATTTCACTTCTGCAAGAACTTTTGTGTAAGACTGTGAAATCATTAGGTGTAATATTATTGTAATTGTGTTTTGGACATACCAAATTCTTGAACCAATCTGATTAAAATCATATTAAATTAGTGTTATTATATAAAATTCAGATCACTTGTGCACACGGCTCATTTGTTAGTGTTTAAGGGTATTTCTGACCTTTGACGTCCACGAGACGTCGTAACAATCGGGTTAACATTTTACATATTACATCCATACGGACAGGACATTTATCAATACATATTCCGAAATACTTTTGGCGGGGAAAATTACAGTTTGAATTACATTGACCGACATTGTTCACCAGTTTCTGCATTACTTACAAGGCTTGAAGATTGGAAATCCTTTGAAAACACCAGGCAATAGAGAACCAACAATGCCGCCTGACATGTGTCTGAAAGTTGACGAACAAATGTTCATATTTTTACTAGGGTGCATCCGATGCCCCTCATGTCAATCAATTTTCTTTACCTAGTCTTAAAGTCTTAAGTAATAACCTCCGTCAAATTCAAATTCATTCGGATGTAAGCAAGGGGGGTGGCACCGTGAGCTTAAAGTTTTGTACACAAAGTCAATAGGATGTTTTGTTGTTTTTTGACAAAACATCAAAAAGATGTGATGGTCATGTGTGATTTGGTCATAAATTCTCTAAGATGTACTTTGTAAGGTTAGGCAAACAATTTTCCAAGAAGTACCAATCAAACTCCTCCTCATTGGCAGAAAACATATTTTTTAATAAATTTATTTAATTAGAGTCAAGGCAGTACACTGAATAGCCAAACATGACCAGTGGCGTAAATTTCTTTTCGACATTGGGGGGATGGGGTTGATGTAAATTTATGAATGAAACGCGGTTTGCTAAAAAGATCCATTACTATCACTTGTGCGCGCGAAGCGCGCTAAAAGTTTTGCCATTTAGAAGCCAAAATCCTTAAATGTAATTGTAATTAGAACAAAATGCGCGCGAAGCGCGAGTAAATTTACCAATTTTTAGACTATCTTGGTAAAATGTGAGGTTATTTTTGGTCAAAAACACATGAACAGGCATCAACATTGGGGGGGGGGGTGATCGTATTGACCATCCCCCCTCATCAAAATATTGGGGGATATATCCCCCCATCCCCCCGGGATTTACGCCTATGAACATGACCCATATATACAGAGCTTTGTAAGTTAGTTTGAAGGACAATGTATTGTTGTAAGTTCAAGCCTTTATAACCATTAACCAGTTACATAATATATCAATAGTTGTAAAATGGTACTGGGGATTTTCTTGCATGTGGCAATAATAGCAGGCAACTCTTTTGTCCTCTCAATTTATGTCAACATGGGAAAGCCAGATGGCATTTCTTTTCAATAGTAGATAACTCTTTGTAAGTAGAGTATTCATTATGTAATTAGCTAGCTATAAAGGCTTGACTTACAACAATACACTGTCCTTAAAGAACCTCAGTATACATAGCCACCAGTTTATCTGGGTCATGTTGTGGTTATTCTGTGTATTGCCTTGATTCCACAGAAATTAATTAATGTATTTTTTCTGGATTTGAGGATGACCTTGTTTTGCATTTGTTGGAAATTTTTTACTTATCCTCATAATACACTTCTTGGATGATTTCTGGCCAAATCACAGATGACGATCATCATGTTTTTGTGTTTTGTCCAAAAACAACAAAACATCCTATTTACTTTGTGTACAAAACTTTAAGCTCATGGTGGCCCCCTCCCCCTTGCCGACATCCGAATGAATTTTAATTTGGTGGAGGTGATTATTTTGACAAGTGGCACACTTTAAGACTAGGTACAAGAAAATTGATTGACATGAGGGGCATCGGATGCACCCTAATTTTTACGGTTATTTTTATTAATGTATTGTTTACATGCGTCTGTAATTGTATAGGAATACCGAGGCGTGCATTAATTTAGGTGCACGCTACAGTAAACTTATATTCCTCAAAGCAACATAAAATACGATAAAATCATTCACTGTCTGAGTGCGAAAGCGGTAAAAGGTGACTTACAAAGTATAAATTTTGGATATCTGTGGAATATCACCCAGTGAGTCATCTGTCCAGCCAGCTTTACATTCAATTTGGTAAGTCCATTCCATCCATGCTCCTGTATCCTGCCACACATCCATCTGGACAGCGTTTGGTATCTACAAAAATATGATGAGGAAATTTGAACTCTCAATACTACCAATCTGGTATATGGAATCGTTTTATGTAATTAATTCATTACCAATCCTTTTTACAAAAATACCGAATCAAACACCAATTAACCCACCAACACTTTGATGGAACTATTGCCAATCTAATAAATATTTAGAGAAAGTTACAGAGCGACATCATAAAGACGCCACTCACAGTAATCATCCCATCATTTCAAGCCGATTTTAAATGGCTTTGAAAGCCATCGCAATAGAGTAAGAAATCTTCCTAAATTATATTCAAGATTTATTATACCAAAGAAAGGTACTTGTTACATACAAAGCCCCGGTCTTCGATAAGCCATATACAAAAAACCTTTCGGTGCTCTATTGTCGTATCTCAATAATGAGGGGATTTATTAGCAACCAAATTCAAGATGCCAGACCACAATCCGTTTTCAATCATCAGAGTCTGGACAATCTGATTTCCCATCACACACCTGGTGTTATAACGATGCACATGCGCACATTGGTTGCGCTGTAACCTCCACATGGGTTATGGACGATGGCATCTAACGTATGCTGGGAAGAAATACAACATCCACATTAACAAATCAAATTGCTACAGCAAACTATTATTACATTTGCCGTTCAGACTATTCCCAAAAGCTTTAATCAAGCTTAATACATTACCACAATTTTCCTCTTCATTCGTGTTAGGACAGTTAATAAAACCGTCACATTTGGCATCTGAAAGTGAGACAAAATCCCTCTCCACAATCATATCATCTTCGAGACAAATGCCTGAAACTAACAAGAATGAGCTCGTAATGGCAGGTTTCCCATTCCAATCATGAAAACAAGTCTGTGACGAAAAACGCAGCAATCTTTCATCACATATCATATCCCTCACGTCCCGTAACTGCATTGAAATACACTTTTAAAAAATCAACGGACGGACCCCTGCCTTGAGTTAGAGGGGGAATTGCTCCTACATCTATACGAGATGAATATAATAAGAATAATAAAGCATAGATTTATATAGCGGCCTTATGCTATTTGCCTCTAATCGCTTTCACAAATGGTCGCTGATCACTGTGGCCCAACCATACCATAAACCATTTTAGCATCATTCAAGTGATGCAGCAATCGGAATCAGCGCTTTCATCTTATCAGCAACATACATCGAGATACCATCGCATCCGGGACCATCTTCCCAAATAATCGATCGCATGGGTAAATCGGCAACCTGAGCGGTTAATTTTCTTGCCCAGAGAAATTACAAGATTCGCTGAATCTCACAGGGCTCTAACGCACGCCTATACGCATTGGGTGCGCAGACACTGGAGGCCGAGTCGCGTTACCTGATTGAGCCTATCTTGTCGCTACGGACAGTTGATTAGTGATAGTGGAATAGCCTCTACTTTTTTTGTAATGTGGAGTATAAATTTGAGGGGATTGTATGTAAAAACTTTAGTCCGTGTAGTTGTGGTTGATGTGCGGGCTATAGCCATGATAGCCACCCTGAGCGGTTGGGCCATTCACAGTCCCAACAATAGTCAAAGCATAACCCTAGAATAATCAAAGAAGCGCAAACCAAATCCAGGAATAGTTTCAAGTGAAAGCAGGTGAAAGCGGACGTTATGAATAGTGAAGATAAACGATCTGCATTGTTAAACACACACACGGAACTGAATCCTTCTAAAATTTATGAATATGTTGTTGTTGAAGCAAATGTTTAAAACCATTCTTGGGGATCACACACTATGCACCACTAGATAAATACAATTGACTGGACTAACAACGTAACTTTATTGGTAGTGCCCGTTTTTCTTTTTTCAAATCCGATCTCTGTTGTATTTTGGGAGGAAAGAATCGAAGATTTTCTGGGTATTCTTTCCCCTATTTTGAGTAATGTACGAATTCCCAAACTCCGCCCATAACTCTAGCATCAGTTGGAATCTACTATAGCAAGTATAATAACGCTACTTGAGATTTTCCTCCTAGCAAGCGGTTGGGTATAGGACAGCTGTACATATATTTGGCGTGTTTTACACAGAAGTTGTCTTGTTTCGGCTTCACACACACAGAAACGTCCGTATATTATAAATTTATTGATATCCCTATAGATCTGGTTTAAACTAATATATCAGGGTCAAAAGTATAATATTTGTCCATTGAATCAATACCTTGCGAATAATTACAATAACCGATATCGTTGGATTGTGCATAACATTTTCTTCATTTTAAGTTAATAATTTGCATGATTACCCTGACGACAAAAACCGACACGTAAGCGGATAGATTGATTCTTGGTATCTACCATATGGATAGTTGATGGTAAACAGTCACCAGGTTTTATATAGCTCTTTTAGGGTGCACGGTTCAAAATGTCTGTTGTTTAAAACGTAAAACAGGAACCCTGCTGCGTTACTTTCTACTCGTAATAACAAACAACCCTATATGGAATTTTCCCGTATGATTGAAGAAAAGTTTGATGTTTTATCGATGTTTGTATGAAGACAACACATATCTTTGCGTTAAAGAAATTCATTAAAATGCCAAGAATCTCTCTTAATCAGTAAATTTATTAACTGGCTATACGATCCACCGTTTTTTTAACGGTAGAATACTGGCAGCTGGGAATTCCGGTATCGACCGTTAAAAAACGTTATTTTTTTTTAAACAGTGGTAACTTTGAAACACGTACCTTGGTTTGGTCGAATTGCTGTCAAATTCAGAATTAAATCCCTACTTCTGTGCCCGTGCGATCAGTTGCACCTTGTAACCACATCTTGGAGGTTGTAGACGTCAACGTACGAATCTTAGTTCGTCCGCAGTCTCGCGTAATCAAGGAACTATCCATCGGAGGATTTTAAAAACTACCATTTCCGACAATGAGAAAATCATAGCTGTCTTCCATCCTGGAATTCCGTTATTATCATTACAACCCGGCTTCTTCCTGTTGCATAGACGATCCATTCACAGACCAAGTCGTTACGATAATTTTGAAGGATAAAACCATGAGATGACAGCGAAACTATTTCATTGTCGGAATCCTATGTTGATGCTCTTAAGAGCCCACTCACCTATGTTTATGCCAAGGAAAAAAAAGGTAGGGTTTATTATATTTTTTGGCCAAACAAACGGTTAATTTACCCAGTTGTTAGAACCTAAGACAAGAAGTCTGTTTCGTCTCACTGGCCTTTTCCTCTTCAAGGTCCTTGTTAAATATGGACATTTATACTATACTTCTACTGAAAAATGCAATCTCCCCTTTGTCTAACCGCAAAGGGGGACATCGGTGGAAAAATATATTAAGGTCTATTTAAAATCGTATATTCATTTCAATCACTCCTAGCACACCACATTGGTGCAAGCATTGTGTATTTTATGATAAATCTCTGATATAGGAATAGTTTTCATTGGTAGAACACCAGCGGCGCTGTCACCCCTCTGACCTAGTTTATCCTTTTTTAAGATAAGCACTCCTGATATATCGCCCTCTGTGAAGGTGACTTACTAGGGAAAATCACTTAATGCAGTATCTCTTTGTCTAGAATAGTGTTCTGAGGTCTCTGGCTTTGGACCAACTTTGGCGGGTTTAAACCAGTTTTAGTGAGCGTCTCAATCAACATTCCACTTCCCTCTGAGCATATTGCTGGAGTTCTTGTAGCTCCCATCTTCTGATGTCTTTGGGCTTCTGCTGAGCCATTGACATAGCTCGCTCTGAGCGCAGATTTGGCTGCTGTATCGGTTATTAGCCTTTCTCTTTCCTTCCTTAGGAATGCCAAGGATGCCAGGCATCTGTTGACTGATGTATTGCAGAACCTCGCTTCCTACTTCTATTGTAAAGTACTATGTAGACCATCCTCTGCTTTCAAAGTCAGCCACTAGATCTTGTATTTGCACTTCTTTCTTCTGCATATGATTGGATAGGTTCTCCATATAGGGACCGTCAGCTCTATGATACCACTGTCTTTGTTTTTGGTAGAAAAGATGGTGATATCTGGTCTCCTAGAGTTCCCTCAGAAATCACTGAAAAAGCTATTTGTTTTTGTGTTCCCTCCATCCTTCAGGAATTCCAGTCATTGGCCTTCTTTAGAATTTTGGTTGGCCCTGTGATAGCATTGCTAAGACTGGATTTCGAAGGTTGTACCATCAGCTTTTTGCGAATAGGCTAATTTGTAGAGATGTAACTAGTTTCAGATCTCGGTGCGATGGCTTTTTGTCCTGATTTGCCTCTACGACGCACGGTGCCAGACCTTGTAGATATTTACTTTCAGTGTTTGGTCATGGCGCCAGTGTATCTTCCACTTTGTAATAGTAGCTACAAACATTGAGGATGTGGAACAGTACAATGACGATGATGACATAAATGCAGAGTCCAAGATTGGTCTTGCCCCATAGATTCAGATTGGCAGGGGATTAAGTTGAATCATGAATTGCGTTGACGCGTTGATTGGAAAGAACATCCGCTCTGGCGTCCAGACTATACAAAGTTTCTTTCCACGAGGTGTCGACCTGCATGACAAACTCCCATTTCAACCATTGGCCTTGTTTCGCACATCAGTAAAGGTAGACCACCATGTCTTCATCATTCCTACTTCTTTTAATAGTCGTGAGGCGTTCCTTTGTTCTTGATGATCATGTCTTTGATCAGCTATAGTTTGGGCATGTTCCAAATAGAGTGGTTCAAAATTAAAGTCCAATTCGAGAAGCTTTGGGAAGAAGGTTTGAAGTGTTTTCTTTACTTTCAAAGGGTGCTGAAACAAGATTTTTTGGGTCCAACCTCTGGGAATGTGGGGAACTCTCAGCTAGAGGGCGTTTTTACAAATGGCCACCAAAATTCCAGAATGGCATAATAAGCTAAAAACGCTTATCTAATAGTTATATGAACTACTTTTGGGTAATGTTCTATGCTAATTAAAAATTGTGTAATGCTATTTCCAATAATTAGAATGTATGATAAGTTACCCAGAGAGGGCGCTTTTTTCAAATGGCTGCCAAAATTGCTGTTAGCCTTTGTGGACGTTATCATTAATTATGATTAATTGAATTTGGGTTGTTTCTTAATGCTATTATGTGTATTCTATTTCAATCTTAAGGATTTATGATAAATACCCCTAGAGGGCGCTTTTTTCAAAATGGCTTTCAAAATGTCATATAAAGGTTGTTTTAACATTTCAGATTTTAAATACGAGTACTGTAGATTATGTAATATATAAAATTATGAAATATTTTTTAGCAATAATTGGTAAAGGAGGGCAAACTAATCGAAAATGTGTCCTCCCTTCAATAAGGCCAAAATCCAACCTATGTATTAATGGGATGACCTGATTAATTATATTAATGTCCTAATATTAAATTCCTGAAATGTTAAAAAAAGACATAATAAATTTTGGCGAGCCATTTCGAAAAAGCGCCTCCTCAATATACAATAAATATAATTAAGAATCCCTCAAATTGATACATGTTTAACTCTTAGATTGCTTTTTAGCTTAATAAGCCATTTCTGTAATTTTGGTGGCCCTTGTTGAAAAACGCCTTGTAGCGAGATTTCCCCACTATAGAGTCGAGACCTAAAAAAATATGAAGCATCCTTGAAAATATAACCGAAATATGCATTCAAACATCTTCACTTTGGATTTATACTTTAAATTAATGATTGATAACAGGCCCCCAAAAAGCTATTATATGGAATTTTGGTGCCATTTTGTAAAAAAAATTCCTTAAACTCGAGTTGTACCTTACATAATATTACAATTTCCTAGAATAGCGGATACATTCATTTGCACTAACACTGAAATTCTGATTTGCTTCTGAATCTTAATTGCGTTTGAATCTTTATATTCGTTTTTTCTGGAATTTTGGCAGCCAGTTTTTGAAAAGGCGCCTCTAGAGGGGCATTTATCATTAATCTTTGTGATTGAAATAAGAGCATTACACAATAATCGCATGAGAAATACACCGATTTGATTCATATTAACTCTTAGATAGCGTTTTTTAGCTTAATATGCTATTTTCTTGAATTTTGGCGCCATTTTGAAAACGCCCGCTATCGAGATTTCCCCACATTTTCTCAGAGGTTGGACCAAAACTCAGTTCGCAGCCTTTGAAAATAGAAACAATACTTTCAAACATCTGCACTTTGATTTATGGTTGTTATTTGATAATAATTAATGATATACTTTTTTAAGTTTTTTTTAAAGCTTTATAGGTGGTGCCCCCTATGTCATTTCTGGAATGTCGGCGGCCTTTTTGAGAGTATGCTACATTTCCGATGTTGGACATAAAATAATGCGTGTTCAGCATCTTGGAAAATATATAAAAAAAAGCTTTTAGCAATATCTTCACTTCCCAAAAGGCTATTATATGGAATTTTTTTGGCCAGTCCATTTTAAAAAAATCGCCCTCTAGGGGTACTTATAATAAATTCTAATATTTGGAATAGCATTACACATAATTAGCATTAAGGAAATACACCAAATTGATTTCATATTAACTATTAAATAGCGGTTGTGTACTTTAATATGATAGTTTTCTTGAATTTTGCGGACCATTTTGAAAAAAAATAAAGGCCGCTCTAAAGGTACCTATCATAAATCCTAATTTTTTTTTTTTAAGTGGTCATTATTAAATAGAGAGCATCAAGAAAACCCCAAAAACCTCGAGTACTGCATGAGGGCTCTAACTCATTAAGATATGCCAAAGCATAAGCATGGCAAGTGACCCTGGACCACGTAGCTAAGTGCCCAGAAGGATGCCAAGAACTTGTGAACAACCTTCCTCAAGTGGCACACACGGACCATGATGAAAAGCCAAATCAAGCAAAAGCAAGTCTCAGCCATGAAGAGGTTTGTACCCAACGCAGGAACAAAAGCGACCAAGGAACAAAACGCAATAGGAAACAAGGAGCAGGAAACACTATGGCTGCAATCTGAAATAGGCTAACCAAATAGTAAATGTTATGCATAGTAACTAAGCCCATCTAAACAAGTACTCTAAAGAATGGATGTGCACCAGAAACTCTACAGAAAAATGAATAGAAAGTAAAGACCGAAAGCCAGATGGAATGGTTATAGAGATTAGAACA
The DNA here is from genome assembly GCA_023653785.1 of Ophioderma brevispina. Classification (NCBI taxonomy): domain Eukaryota; kingdom Metazoa; phylum Echinodermata; class Ophiuroidea; order Amphilepidida; family Ophiodermatidae; genus Ophioderma; species Ophioderma brevispina. The sequence continues at coordinate 24,268 of JAMKCH010047766.1, forward strand.
GAAAGAAACGGAATCTAATCTAAATGAAATGGCTGAGGGCAGACGGATTGAGCCGGTCTTGGGTACAAAAAGAACCAAAAAGCTGATCAAAAAGACATGAGTCATCAAGAACAAAGGAAATGACTCACCGGACTAATAAAAGAGTAGAGAGGAAGACAGGTGGTCTACTTTTACGGATGTGCGAAACCAGAGCAGTGGTGCGAACGGGAGGCCTGTCATGCAGGTCGGACTCCTCTGGAAGAAACTTTTGTATGTCGGGACGCCAGAGCTACTGTCTTTCCACATCAACGCAATTCATGATCAACTTCCATCCCTGCCAATCTGAAGCTGTAGGGCAAGACCAATCTTGGAATCTGCTGCAATTATCCATCATCTATCGAAATCCAGTCTACCAATGCCTAAGAGAGAAACCAACCCAACATTCTGAAGAAGCCCAATGACTGGATATGAGGAACACAAACAAAGAGTGTTTCCCCTCCAGAACACAGAGACACTAAGAGACCCGATATAACCATCTTTTCTCTACCAAATAAAGACAGTGGAGAGAACCTAATCCAATGCTATGGCAACGAAAGAAGTGCAAATATACAAAGGTTTAGTGGCTGACGAGGAAGCAGATTGGTGGTCTACATACTACTTTCCAATAGGGAAATAGGAAGCAGAGGTTTCTGCATTCCATCAGTCAACAAATGCCTGGCATCATTGGGCATTCCTAAAGGAACGAGAAGAGAAACTAGAACCGATACAGCACCAAAATGGGGTACTCAGAGCGAATCCTTGTCACTGGCTCGAAGCTCAAATATTCAGGCATTGCAGATGGAGCTACAAGACTCCAGCAATATGCCTGCTGATGTAAGTGGAATGGTGAGCGCTCACAAACAGGTTTTAAACCCATACCAAAGTCTGGTTCCAAAGCCCCGAACCTCCAGAACACTTACCATACAAAGAGATACGTACTAAGAATCACCTTCACAGAGGGAGATTATCATAAGTGTTTATCTTAAAACGGATAAAACTAGGCCCCGAAGGCGACAGCGCTGGTGCTCTACCAAGAACTATTTCCTCATAGAAGACGGTGAAACTATTCTTATTTCTATGCCCATAGGACAATTAAAACAACCGTGTTTGAGCACGTTTTATTTCTGTTTAACCTTTGGTACCAATTTGAAATGAATCTGTTTTTACTATTTTCATCATTTTAATCCCATAAGTCAAAAGAATCATAGGCCGTACAAGAAAAAAGACGATACATATTTGGAACCTGCTTATAGTCCTGATGAACACAATTAAGATCGGGGCAATTTTAAGTTCTTCCCCATGTTACCTTTCAATCACCATCACCGTGAAACGATACATCTGCAATACCCACTGCCAAACATGTGTCCAAATGTCAGAGATTTGTCATCAAATGCAACCTTATCCCCACAATTTGTTCACGATCTGCCTCTGCACTAAAGTGTGTTTACATATGTGTGCATTTTTATTATTAAAAAGTCTGCGATATAAGGTGATATTTGTATACAGTGTTCTAGGTGATTGGTGGCTGGGCATACAATGTATGTCACCCCATAAAAAAAGCCTTCTAGCTCTGGTCCGATTTCCTGAAGGTGGGGAGTGGCCCTTGGGCAACATCAGCTTTGTTATTTGTGGGGTATGTTTCAGTGTAAAAAGGATATTGTAATATCGAGTTCCAGTCATCCTAATACCTGGGAAAATTAGCGGTTGAATATCACGTGAATTTGATTATAGTACTCCGCCGTAATGATTACCTACCAAGGTCAACATACCGCTCAGCTTTAAGGAAATCGTATAACTGCCAGTGTCATTACAAAAGGGGAAACTTCTATCGACAAAAGATGTAGAATCAGGTTTATTCTAGTGTGCTCAGTCCCCGGGTTAGCATTCAGCCCCTCTTCTCACACCCACCATCCGTCCCTTGACTTCTAACTGTAAACTGTAAAACTCTTAAACACGCGATTGGAACTTATCAGTCTCTTCTTAAAGGTTTTTTGTCACTATGTTCCATTAATAAAAGCTGTCTGGTAGGACTACCGATAACTATTTGATTCATTATCCTCAACGGTAATTGATCCCGCTAGCAGACTTTCATTTGGTTATAGTGGTCATGGTGTTAATATTGATTTGATCTTGCACAAGTTAGCAAAATATCAAAAATTCCCACAACTAGCAACGAATGTGTAAACCCGTGTCGTACCACAATTCAGTTCAACATCCGATGTTTTCGTCAGGACAAAGTGGATTCCAATCGCATCTTTGAATAGATGCCGTGTAAACACATTAACTCTAAGAAGTCACATTATGGCCTTCAAAGTCATACGTCGCACAAGTAACTGCACAAGAGAGTATAAAACGGTTCATTCTTAATGTCAAAGGTTTATGTGCAATGTAAACTTTATTTACAACACGCGATTCAATACTGCCCTTGTGATGAGTGCTAATCATATTGGTTGAGAACATAGTTAGTAACATTTCACGGTTTTCAGTTTCCAATATTACTAGTGCTTTGTAACAACAGTTTTCCCAAGTAGTTTTTTTTGTTATTAAATGCTCATTTCCGAATATAAAGCACCTTTATATAAGCATCAAGACCCGTCTATAAACCTCTTTCTCCTTTCCCATTTTCAGTTGATTTTGAATGCTAATGGCTTTGGCATCTACATATGTTTGTATTGGAGTATCACATAATGTATGTCTTTTAATGGACAATAGATTACAAAATCCCGAATTTCGTGCAGAATACATCGAATCTTGAAAATAAAACATGTTCTTAGGCCCCGCCAGCTTCCAGATGCTTTAACAAATACATTTGACCTTGGAATGTGCCTTTTGGATCGATCATCATACGCAGATTCCCGTATTGCATGCATCAATGACTTTGCAAATTGATTGCAATTGAAATTTCACTTTTCAAATTGTCAGGTTTCCTTTGAGGGCCTGGTACTTGCATCCTGGTAACCAGTGTACTACCTGTCCCAGGGCCAAACCGTCACCCCATCAGATTTCCTAAGGAAATCTGATGAGGAGGGTAGCTTGGTAGACCCTAATAGAATAAAATCTAATCTCCTACAAGCAGGGCGTCATCCTGGAAGCTTAATGGCCGCCATCATCCAGCACTTGCTGTCCTTGCATTGTGATCGTGGGTTGCCCCAAGGCTAGGCCACCGCCGCAAACTGTGGAGTTGACGTCAGGAAGGCATCCGTGTCATTGTCTTTTACCTCCATAAATCCTCACAACAGCAGTACAGCAGTATTGCTGAGTGTGAGGTGTATCCCGGCCACCAACCCCCGTTAGCGGGGAGTTTAAAACTTGTTTTACAAACTAATAAAGGGCACCAAAACTTCACGTAACCTTACATCCTGACAGGCAGGCATACAGAGCCAGTCAAGTCATAATGGCTGCTCCTAGTGACAGCATGAATATTCGTTCATGCGACAACAAAAGTAATACTTGGAGGGAAACTCTTGAGAATTCTCGACTTCCTGGAAGGGCACCGCAAATTTCTTGTTGGCTTCTCTTACACACCTTTATTTTTGGAGTAACTGAAGCCGGAGCTTCAAAAAGCAACACCGCAATGTTCCTTTGAAAATCAGAGCTTTACCTATCAACAGTCATTCATATTATGACCATGTCAACTGTTAAATTAACATACCGTTTTTCGGCGGTCCAAATAAATACAAAACATGAACCTCTACGGTCCTTAAACCAGCTAAAAGACTCGAACGTGATATTCTCAATGTTCCATTAACGGTAAAAGAATCTGGCGCACTTGTTCCTGTCATTGCATAATCAGAAATTCTCCCAGCGCCAAACGGATCCAATCTGCCCCGTAGAAAAGGTCCATATCTACAAAGGTTAATAGATTTGGGAACCCTGCTGTTGCCGAGATGATCCATATGCAGTCAGTCGCGGGTGGGAATGGCTGCGGATATTTAGGAGAGGATATGCTTAGTTTGGGTTCAGGAAGATATAGCGACTCTGGCCGAAACATCTGCAAAATATCAATTCAAAATACGTTTTTTATCAATTAAGTTGCTCCTGCTAACGCCAGCGAACATTCTAATTATTACATATGACGACTTATGAATTCACCGTCATCATTACGACCAAAACGAAAGAGTATAAGTCCTTTTACTGTTTTTACAGCTAGTGTTTACTGGATTGTTTCTCTCAAATCCGTGCAGATCTTGTTCTTTGGGGTGAATATACTGACTTATGACCATCACCTCATTATCATTACGACCAAAACGAAAAAGATGAGTGAGGGAAGTACACTTCATTACTGTTTTTGTAAGGTTATATTACCGCATTGTGTTCCTCATCAGATCCCGTGGAACATTGTGGATAATTATCACATAACAGCGACTCCATCTAGGCATCCGTAACCAGATTTACACAGAATCCCTTCTCCACATGAAACTGCAACAAGACGAAAAAGGCATCTATTGACCATGCATTCTATTTATTTTAGTATGGTATGTGCTTTATCTGGTGGAGGTTGGTTTAGACGGAATGAATATGAGATTGTAATATAACTGAAAGCTGGAGGCAAGATTTTGGAATTATTTAATATAGAAAATGTAAGGGATAATTGGGAATGATTTATAACAGAATGAAATTATCGTGGTTTGGCTTTGGAGAAGAAACTAAATTTGTCAGTTTGTTCCTAGCTTCAAACCCAACCTTAGCTTTGAAAACTAACACTAGCTTTGAAACTACCACTAACATTGTAAAGCCCCAAGCCAATTTTTAAACCTTGCCCTAAGTTTGAAACCCTAACTTCAACCTAACCCATGAGCTTCCCAAGCACATGAGGCGGTTATATGGAGAGTGGTGGGGGGGGGGGCTTTTTAAAATATGCCCACGCGGATTTTGGAACAGTATCTTCAAACTTCAATATTTTCAGCTAGAATTGCAATTTTTATGGTGAAAATTATTTATAGCTTTCAAGCCATTCAAGATATTGTCCAGAATTTTTATTTTAATTTTCCTCTATTTTAAAAAAAATGGTTACAGTTTAATAAACAGTAATAATCTATTAGAAAAGCATGCCAGGCTACGAATTATTCTTCTTTATTTGATTGACCACTTTCTTGACAAGGAGTAAATCATATACCCCGCCATAAAAACAAAAAACCCTGTTTGAAACATTTCCCGAGACATGTCCGTACCAGAAATGAGAAGTGGGCAAAGTCATCGACTATTATATACCCTCGACCATAATTGATATTACATTGTACACGCATGCGTCGCTCACTATTTGGCGGGCGATGCACATGTAACAGGAATTATAGCCCGCGAACGATAATCTTTATATCCCTTAGTCCCTAGTACAACTTGACGATTCACGGCGCAAAAAAAGGGTCCGGTATCGTAGTTGTTTGTTAGATCTAAGAGCACTTTTCCCGTAAATATATACAAGGCAGGGTTTCCTGCATCCGTGATTTTTGAAAAGTGACAATTGGCATGTAGGGATTTTAAGGGATCTACGATGAAATGGACATGTTGAATTTAGCTCAATTAGCTACTAAACCACAGTCCTAGACCCATCCATCTGGTTCCGTTTTACTGCTAGACGAGTATTTAGCATTGGCAATTTTTTTGTCAAAATAGTAATTTTCTATCGGCACGTGTGAAATACGTCGGAGATCGAGATACTCACTATATGTTTCACGCCTTCCAGTGTATACTACCAAACCCCCACCAACGATTCCATGATCGGTGAGGAACTGTATCCATGCTGAGGACCCATTTATGGTAAGCGTATTGGCGCTTTGTGCCAGCCACTTAGATTCATTACTCTACTAGTGTCAGACATATTGTGCCCAAAACCGACGTTGAAATAATCGTAGGGCGGTTCCACATGAAAATAAACGCACTTCAAAACGATGTAGGATTGGTCGCCAGCGTTAATGTACCATATACAGTTTACATTATCTGGATTGGGTTGGGGGTACGACGGAAAGAGATTGAAGCACATGTGGGCTGGCGCTTGTTGTTACTTACCAATCGACAAGCCACACCATCTGTAAGAAAAAAAGAAATCCAGTGTTGGCTATGGGATCTCTAATTATCTATTATAATCGTTTATGAGCGTTTTGTGTGCAGAAATATTTCTATAAGGGAGGGGTGTGTATAAACAGCTACACAAACAGCGGAATAAATAACGTGATGAATGTTTTTACGATGTGCAATGACGTGATAAACATTATACCGTCAGTCATGTCTCAGGAAGTTTTACCCACGATATAGACAAAGTGGCATCTGGTATGTACTGTACCGATTCGTCAGACAGCCACAAATGTAGCCACCACTGGTGGATTCAACAGGTTCAATGCAGCTAGCACATTCAGAGTATGACACATCATTAGGCCACATTGTGGGAGAGCGTGGCAGTGGCGTCGTATACAGGCGGGGGGGGGGGGGGAGCCAGGGGGGGCAAAGGGTTTGCCCCCTGACGGACTTTGGCCACCCGGGAAAATTGGCAAAATCATGCTAAATCAGCGTTTTTTTTAAGGCCCTCTGACCGGGGGGAAAAAGAGACAAGGAAAAAAAAATAAAAAAATTGGCCTTTTGACCCCCCCTGCGAGAGGGAAAATTTCCAAAAACTGGGAAAATTTGCCCCCTCAGAGCGGTTAGGCCCGTTACGCCAATTGGAGCGTGGCCTAGCGGTTAGGTTACTTTCCTGTGGACGCCAAGTTACCAAAAAATACCGGGTTCGAATCCCGGGGGGTCACGTGCTGGGATGTATAGGGGCTCAATTCTGGATTTAATCTTTATACGAGCTATTGATTAAATACAGAATACCGCTCTCCTCATGGTGCCACATGGAATTGGGCAAATGACTCATGAAAGCATCCCGTCCTTCGGAGGAGACGTTAAGCGTCGCTCCCAGTGTACAGAGAGTCAATGTAACACAATGTACATGTACATCGCAGTCAATGTCGAATTAGAGTAGGGTGTAAACCCCTGATGTTCCCAATCCGCCCCAGTCTAACAAGGAAAACGGCCAATGTTAGGAGCGTTGGGCATACAATGCGGCCCCGGATCAGCTCTTACTCAGTTGATAAATCCCTGACACCACCACAAGCCTTACCAATGACTTGTGATACGCTAAGAAGATTTAGTCACATTTGGTCTTTTTCGGTATCGTTTAACCCTAATTTAAGTGACCAGGGAGGGGGGGAGGGGGTTCTATGGAACCCCCATTGTTTTTCACGTAGATTTTTTTTGCTTTTAAACGCGAATCCTTTCACATACCAAAACAAAACAAATATATCACGTAATATGTAAATACTGTAATTAGTGGATCAACACCCCTTGGGTGACTAACTCCACAAAGTGCAACTTTTGGTTTGGGGTGTTCGCGTCTTTCGGGGGTTTCTATCTTCGCCATTTGAACGTTTTTGACAAGCGAGGGGGGTGTTTACTGAAGAGTAAGAAATAGCAAACAAAATGTATAGTTCGAAAACTTTCAAAAATTATGCGGACTTTAGCACCAATACCGATGAAAAACATTGCCGAGCTTACTTTTTGTGAACAACTGTATTTCATCCTTTCTTCCCATGTCAAGCCGTCGCTATTCCTCAGGTCATCCACTTAGCTCCGTCTACACGTTCTTAGACTGCAGTCTGATTGGCGGATAGGGGCTTTCTCAAATGTATGACCTCCTCCTCTCCCTTGGCACTAACGGGAGTGAAATCCCCTGTCACTATGATGGGCCATAGGTCGCTGCTGTGCTCGACATTTCTCTTAAGAGTTCTTTCCCCATCAGAATCCCGATGTAAAACACATTTAACTTTCCTTTTTCTCGGCGAACGAAACGGAAAATGCCACGCTTGCACAATAAGTAAACTTGCTGGTCGGCCTTTCTTAAAAAAATCCACCCTGAAACCAATATGGATTAGTTTTTGTTCCCTTGGACGGAAAATAAGTTTGCTTATGTACCTTTTTGTTAAGTCTTTTCCCCGGTTAAAATACACGTACCAGTATGTGCTACATATAATAGGCTACAACTACTAAGAACATAGAGAGTAGTCCCCAAACGCACCTACCACAGTCTAAAAAGTACTGATGCATCATTACATTCAATGAAGGAGTTACAAACTAAACTCTTCTCGAGAACAACCGTACCCGGAAGGAAGGCAACTCGTCTCTCGAACGGTACTGCAAAAAGCATTATAGCAAGCATGAACAATTATAACATTCAAATAAGGTATTATGACTGGAGAACACTGCTCCATGAAGGCTAAAATGACTTTCAAAGTTGAGGACACTGATACAGATAAATCATATTGAGAAGCAAGTCAAATGTAAACATGCTCGATCATGTGACCAAAACTAAAAGGCTGTCACATTTGCCTCTACTAATCGGTATGGCAATTTATTTTATTACATGCGCGCATGCATTCATCTTAAACCGAGCTATTCTCTAAGGAAGACTTCTAATGGAACTTGGCAACCTTCCCAATATTAATATTCTTACATGCAGATACAGTTCTTTCCACCAGAATAAAGAATCCACGATTGACAAAAGTATCGATATTCGACTCAATTGTATCACAAAAAAAAAAAATAAGTTCGTGTGGCACAGATATGGACGTTGGGTGTCCAAGTATCAATTTTGCTGACAATGTGTCTGAAGATACATTTGTGCGTTGTCCCGATAGAGAGATAATCCCAGTTCTTTGTTCGAGTCATGTCTTTATAACGTAACTGCCGTTGTCGTAAGCAGGTAAAGAACCACGTGCAGATGGTGCGTGGAATAAAGGTCAGGTAGTTTGGTAAGTCAGTACAACGTGTCCGTCTGATTTCATAGCATGCTTCTTTGCCACACGGTACTAGTTATGTACAAATCCATGGAAATTGTAAGTTTGTGACGTTGAATGGACATATTAGGCATCATAATTCATTAACGTTCTAACTATGAAATTTGAATCAATTTTCCAACGGAAGTTAAGGAGATGACTAGTTTTAACAATAACCCATTGGTAACACAGACTGATAGTAAAGTTCGAGATGCAATAAACTTTCGAAATAAAGATACCTCCTAAGTAAACAAATGAACACCACATTCTGCAGCTTCTACAATTTGGGTACGGACCGTACGGTAGCGCAAACGGTCATCAATGATGCAGACAAAGTACATAACTGGTCCTATGTTCTCTCCAAGCTTTTCAAAAAAAATAATCCGTCTTCATAATTTTCTTTTTTTAAAATTATGGGTCAGAAAACAGTGCCACAAGAATGAATTGCCACGGTATGTTGAAGATAGAAGCAATTAATCGTAAATTAAATTTAATGTGCCTTATAAGTCGTACAAAAGCCTCTTTTTGTGTTCATCCACAGCCTATTAGCGGATCCACCAGAATGCAGTGTGCCTCACAAACGAAGTACTGCTTTCACCGCACCAATTCCAGAAAGACACCAAAAGTCATCGTTCCTACAGAACTGAGGAATTTGAACGAGTCTAAATCATGTATGTTCTTATGGAATTTAATTGAATACAGCAGACTGTTTTTTCGCTCTACAATTTGGTAATTTGTCGATTGACTATAAAAACAAGTGGCCAGACAATTAGACTGAGATGGCGTTTTCTTATAATTAATATACATATCGTAAAATATATTTTTATTTATTTATTTTTACAGATGAGGGTGAAACGTTAAGTAACCATGTGAAAGGAAAGGAAGGGGGAGGAACCTTGAGGGATGGAGGATTGATGGTGCATGGATGGATGATTGATGGGGTGGATGGAATATGTATGGGTGGGTGTAAGGATGTAACAGTATATATAATTTTAGCATAGAGAGGAATCTGAAAATAAGGATGGATGCATAATGGTAATGTGAGTGTGATAAATTGATTGTATAATGTGCGGCCAAAGAGTAATATTACCACATGTTTGAAAATTCTTGAAATCCTTGCCGACATTGTGACTTTCCATTACAAATGAAAACACCGTCGTCTAAACATCCAAAGCCATCACTGACATATAATATCATTGTTACGACAGATACCTGGAGAATTTACAATAACATCCCGATTTAATCTTATAATAAAATGTGGGAGAGCTTGGCCTAGCGGTTAGGGTGCTACTGGCGTGGCGCAATTTTACCAACAAAATTCCCGGTTCGAATCCCGGTGGGGTCGTGGCACTTGCTTGGATTTATTCGGGTATTATCAAGTCTGGATTTGATCGGTATACCAGCTATTGATTAATACAGAATACCACCTCCTCCATATTCTTTTGGAATTGGGTAAATGGATCATGAAAGCATCCCGTCCTTCGAGGGGGAAAAAAAAACGTTCAAGCCGTCGGTCCCGTGTACCGAGAGTCACAACGGTACATTTACATCGCGTCAGTTTTCGAATCGATTGGGTGAAAACCCCTTACTGTTTCCCAATCCGCCCAGCCTCAAAGCGGGCCATGTTAGGAGCGCCTGTATCATAGATACCGCGCCCGTGGATCAGCACACTCCAGTTTAATAACTCCTGACCCTGACACCAAGCCATTACCAATGACTTGTGGATACGCTAATAAGAAGATTAACTAACTCACATTATTTTAATTAAAACACGAAGTTTGCATTCTAACTATAAGTCTTTTGATCGATTTATGGTCCATAGCAACTTGCATTAACAAGGTGAAAATTATTCCTTATAATCATTGAAATTTAAAAAAAATATTACACCCCTCGACGGTACTCCTAAGTAAAAAATTCTTACGCATTTACACTGGTGTAATGTTTTTCTTGGAATCTACAAAAACAAAAGAAGCCCATAGATTTGAAGTAGTGGAGTCAGTCTGCATGGAATTCATCGCCCCCAGATTACGATTAAAATCCAGACCATATCATTATTTCAAAAAAGAGTATACACAAACACAACCAAACAAAATCCATTGTACACAAGTCTAGGCTGACTCAGAGATTTCCATGGAGGGCGCACCAATTTTCAAATTCCTAATGTTTTTGCATAATGCTTGTCCCCTATCCTACTACCTGTGTGATATCAGCGCCAAATCAAAGTCCTTTATAAAAATATCACAACTTTGTTATAAATTTCCGGATCGAAATCTCTGAGTCAGCCTTTTTAAGTTTGAATAAGTGAAAACCTTATACATTTACCATGCACTAAGTTCTCCTCTACTTCTACCAACAACGTCTCCAGCCCATGTAGACCAAGAAAGCAACATTTATTCAATCCACATGTGCTATAGTCCATGGCAACAGTTGTTCCTGGGGGAACAAAGTTAGTTCACCCGGAAAACCACTTCACTGATACTGGATGTGTTTTATTCACGCCCAATATTTTAAACTATTGGCCGAACAACAGTGCAACATAACCTCGTTGATCTTGACTTCAAAGCTACCATTGGTATGCGATGTAAACTCCCACGTGCATCTGCTTATATATAAACCGCCGGGTAGTTTGGGCGAAGAAATATTCACCTTCTCTTCAAACCAGAGCAAATCATATCTGCTACACTCTGAACGAAACATAAGCAAACATAGAAACGTGTCAAATAATCTCATGGAAATGTTTTCATTTGTTTAAGATATCCACTCATGTTGACATTGAGAAACTCGGGCTTAATAAGATTTAAATGTGAATAGCTTATAGTTCCTGTAAAATTAGGTATTAAAGCAATATTCGTGTAGTTTGAAAATAACTAATATCATAATTTCTGAGGAATTGGTGGTTTTTTAGACATGTGCATATTTAAAAAGAAAATGTCACCTTGAAGATTTTTAAAGATGTACACCCTGATTCTATTGAACTTGAACATTTGCAATTGCTGCTTTTTTCATCTTTTAACCGTCTAACACTTATGCACCAAACAAGTCATCGTAAGTGCAATAGCTTGCCATGTGATACATCTACATGCTGCCATGTATTAGTACAAACGCCCAGTATTATTCCTTGCATCATTTGCTTTGAATTGTTTCTTCGGGCGACACAGTCACTGACAAAGAATTTTTCCTGACTATGGCAGCTATTGCACTATGACTTCGAATATCCACACAACGAGTGGACGTCCGTTTTCATAACTACCATTTCGTCTTCCCAGTGATCCTTCCGGAAATGGTGGCCGAGTATTATTTACACCAAGAGGCCTGCACTAAGATAGAGCATGTGTGGTCTAGTGGAAAAGCGCAGGACTCGTGATCATTAGACCGTTTTAAATGGTGAGTTTTCGAGCCACATTGTGGTCCAACGTGTTTCTCTGTCCCTAGGCAACTACCTAATCCAATTACCTCGTCTATACCCATCGAATCTGGGGCCTGATAGGGTATATGACAATCTACTGCTGATAGTAATTTCAACCGCTTTTGAGCCTGTTACGGGTATTAAAGCGCTATATAAAACTGTGTTTATTATATTAAATACCTGCGTTAATGGCCATCCGAGTACATTTAGTACTGGTAAACGGACTGATAATGGTGTAAGTTACAACTTGTTATCCCGAATGGGGTGCTAAGCTTACAACCAATTATCCACCTAGACTGTTTAATAGTCATGATAGTGTATATCTGGTTATAATTAGGTTTTTTAATGCTACTCACAATCAAATAAAGTTTACTAATGCTGTTAATACTTCAAATGAAGTATATCCATAAATATATCCTAAGGATATCAAGGATCAAGGCATATACTATACCATGACACTACGGTACCCCAGGGCGCGAGCTCCATGTCGATGTGCATACACCAATATTTTTCTTGTTTTTTTCCTATCATTGTTCTTCATATGATGCGTAGAATCGATCTTTCGAACTCGAAAGGGGCACGTCATGAAACTCAACAGCCAATCATGGTGTTTCCGCAGAAATCTCCTTCGTGTTCGCTTTATAGGCAAGATTGTGATTTCTAATCACTATTTCTACAGTTTAATAGCATTAAATAATGATCCTACCCAATACTTCATCCTCTAATCCATCGAACATTGCTCGTGACCCGATATAACCGTCTTTCGTAGCTTGTCATTTTCACACCGTAGGCTTCCATTGTAACACACTCATCACCTTGTCGCAGGCTATTCTCCACTAGCATGGCATGGATCTGATTTTTAAGCGGTAACATAGAATCAATTTAAGAAAGCGATAGATGTTAGCAGGTTTCAATTTTTTTTGTTGCCAATACAACATATTGTGCCCATCTACAAAGTTAACTGTACAGAATCGCTTACTGAAAATTGATGACTTCAGCCTACTGATCTGTTATGATAAAAACGACTTATGCCCGGTTTGCCGGGATGTCAAGGAATCTCTTAATACATGACACGTGGAATTCTTTTGTTCGATCCCAGATCCATGAACAAAGAATTCCACATTCCAAGTACAAGCACACACCTCAGGCAATGCCTCTAATCCCCCTGTATTACACACTGCAAATAAGAATCTTTTTTTCTATCAATCCATGAACAAGAATTCCCCATTCCAAATACAAGCACACAACCTCATGCATGCATCGATGTTGCTCTAATCTCTAAACCCCTGTATTATACACTGCAAGTAAATTATTCTTTTTGTTCTAGTTCTATCAATCCATGAACAAAATGAATTCAGATTCAAATACAACACACACCTCATGCATGGTCATCTGATCCACTGTAGTATACACCTGCAATGAATAATTCTTTTTTTTGATCAATCCTGAACAAAAGAATTCCCACATTCCAAGTACAACCTCATGCATGGCATCTCATCCTCCCTGTAGTATACACCTGCAATTAAGAATTTATTTTGTGTCTATCAATCCATGAACCAAGAATTTTCATTCAATAATCACCCACCATGGGCTGGCATCTAATCCCCAGACACCTGCAATTAAGATTCTTTTGTTCCGAGTCAAATCCATAACAAAGATTCCACATTCCCAAGACCAATACAGCCCCGCACAATGGTTACGCAAACCTCCAAAGTGGCTAAATGCCTCACCGCCCCACGACCCTTGCCCCTTATTTCCCCACTACCATGAGATTGACAAGAGCCAAATAAAAAGTCACGTTCTCTATTTCAATTTGAAAAAAAAAAATCGTTTTTCATATCCCGGTTAAATCACTTTTAGTTCAATCAGCAATTTTGTACCAACCCTGCACAACCGAGAAACTGAGAGCTTTGTGTAGTGTGATATAATTTGCTTTTAATAAAAGTACTTGAACATACCTTTACCAAAGGTAACTTCTATCACAGAAAGAGACACAAGCACTGAATGTCACGTCCATATTTTCCTCAGTCCTGTAATGCTGAAATTACGTGGCACCCTCACTACTCCTGAAACTCAAACAGACTCACTCTTACGTACGCGGTTTTTTTGGTTTAAATCACAAGCAATATCAGACACTTGGGTCTCTTTGGGCGCTTGGAAATTTCGTTTGATTGAAAGGTCATGTTCGTTCTACCCAATGCCCTGAGCTACCCCGTTTCAATTAGAATCCTATATGGATGCCTCATATTCGGAATTGTTTTGAAATTTGCAGACAAAATGAATTATATATCGAATGCATTTATTCCCATTGCTAGTGTACAGGATGCGAACGAATTTTACCAGTATATATTAAATATATCAACGAGTGACATTATAAAATTAATTTTATATGCTTATAATGCTGTCAAATAATAATAACAATGAGTTGAATAAAGTCTGAAAGGGGTTTTAGAAAAAGACAGTTGTATGGGAATGTCCTATGGTCTCCTTTATTCCATTAATCGGATTATATAGTGTGTCCATTAAATCACTAACGATCGCTTAAAAATCTACGACGAATTCTTGTACGGGATATAACTTCATTGTGGTTTCTTCTTCTTTCAGATACACTATGTCCTACAATACCATCATGGTTTCTATTTTTTTCCACGTGGGCTTGATCAAAATGGCTGCAATCATACGGAAGTATTAAATAAACGTTTTACTTTGTTTATCATAATACGTGCAAATTTCTGACTGAAAGACCTTCATTTTAAACAAAACTGTATTTATACCACGTTGAAGCAAAGATTATTAGCCTGCATTCGCTGTAACTTAGTACTTCAGGTAGTACACCCACTGGCCAAAAGTATTTGTCAACATGTACAAAACGAAATTCATAATTACCAACTGAATTTCCAATTATACCGTGAATTTTGACAACAAAATACGTATAAAATGCCAAAGGTTGTGTTTTTACATACAGACTCTATTCCCAGATCCAAGAGGGTGAATAAAACGTTTGATTTGTGGTCATGTTTCCCTAAATATGGCAGATTAAAGGAAAGCGATGATAATTTGCCAATTGCACTCCAGAGAAGAGACCGCCACAGAACCAAAATATGTGCTTTCAAAGCAAGCCGCTTATGGATTGAACGGTTCATTAGGTGGTTACCCTAATGTTTATGAGATAAATTAAATAGTGGTTTTGTGTGGACCGTAATGAATAAAGTCCATTGAAACAGCGGTCTTTGAAAAAATCGAGAATTTGATACACCTGGAAATGCAATTCGAAGGATAAATCCCGTGGTTTACGTAAATCGAATGTTAATTACACGTTTCATCACATTGCTTGACAAACAGACCAATGTCAACGGTGTGATTTAAAATTTGTTTTTCAGTTATCACGTTACCCTTTTCTTGGTCCATTAAATTTCCTGAGAGTCCCCGGTGATGAACGTGCTTCCATCTTCTATTGGCATTTTATCATCATTTCCGTCCATACAAAACCACCGTTTTTTTGTCACTAAACATTTCGACCAGACCCGGACAAACCCCTAAGTTTTTTCATTTTAGTGTATTTTGCAGCGTCATTTTGACGTTCCTGTAGCCCGTAATTTTCTCTGGGGTACAATCGGCAAGTCATTATTTGCCAGCTCCTTTAACCCGCCATATTTAGGGATCTTGAAAATCAAATTGCTCGTTTTCGCACTACTTAGTCTGAAGAAAACACATCTGTTGAAAATCACAACTTTGGCAATAGCTTACGTTATAATATTAGTCAGGAACGCCATGTACAATTTTTAATCATTTTTGAATATAAATTGTTTTTCTGCATGTTCAATACTTATGGCCAAGTGTGTAACAGGCAGCAGCGTTGTCACATAGGCTTCTTCAACCATTCTGAACATGTACAGCGAATTGGTGCAAAGAATTGTGCGTTTGATGATGAATCTCTCAAATTTCAGTTTTGGTACATCCAAGAACGTTTTTCGGCTGGGAGCACTGGGGACACTCACATACATGAGGAAGGTCATGTGTAAGTCAGGTTCAGGTTTCAGTTTTTTTTCCATCTCATTTCACATGTAACAGTAAATATACATAATTGTAACAATTATAAATATGACATATTTAATACAACAACACACATAATTGAGAATACTAATAAACAATATGCAAGTGATGTGGATGCCACTTAAAGCGGCAGGGCGTGTAATTAATCGATTGACCCGTTTTAAGGCTGTAACCCAATGACCCTTTTTCATCTAGACCCCAATGACTGACTTTTTTATTAAGTACTTAATGACCCTCTTTTTTGCAGTACAATACCCGAGGACCCCATTTTTCAAATAATTGGTAAAGAGCATGTTAAATTGTTTCTCTATACAGGGCAATGAAAAAGGAATAGTTTTTACTAGTAGGGTTATAAATCAAATCCATATTCTAGAATTTGGGGGAAGAAGGTTTTAAGATGTTTGTTATATATAGTTTGAAGGGTGGCTGAAATCAGAACTTTTGTAAGCGGTTCTAAGGGTAAAATTTAAGTACATGGTAAATTGGGAATCAGGTCATATGTGTTTAAATGTACACTTTGATTTGTCTCCTTATAGGGATTAAAATGTCTAGTTTGGTCCGGGTTTCCGACTTTAGTTAAACAGGTACGAACCTGTTAAACGATACCCAGTTTTCTCCGATTTTGTTGAAACTGGTGTCAAATTGTTCGTCTTTCCTTATCTTACAATGTTGTCATTTGGTTTCGTAAATTAGTGGGTAAAACGTAACAAGGGCCTACATGGTCTATAGGGCCCCAAACTTCACCCCAAATTGTATACAGTGCTGTCACCCTACGTGCTGTCACCCAAAGAAATAAATTATTTCTGCTTTCTTTTTACCAGGGTATATTTGACACCTGTTCAACCAAATCTGAGCAGTGGATATTTTTGGCCCCAGGATGACCTTGAACCTTATCAGGGCCGTAGCCGTATAACTACAGGTCGGAACCTAGAAAAACTATAACTTTAATATGACATTTACATAAGTGTACATTTAAACACAATTTGACTTGATTTCAAATTTACCCCTGTAGTAATTTACCCCCTTTTTTTAAAAAAAAGTTCCTTACAAAGCCCTCCCTTTCCAACTATAGGCCCGTCCCCTTGGCTGTTGTTTGCAGTAAACTCCTTGAACACATTATGCATTCACATATCAGTCGTCATTTGGAAAAACACCACATTTTAACTCTCAAACAACACAGATTTCGGAAACATCATTCATGTGTCAAACAGCTGATATTGTCCTCACATGACTGGGCTCAAGCTGTCGATGATGGCAATCAAGTGGACATCGCAATATTCGACTTTTCCAAGGCTTTCGACTGCGTCCCTCATGAGAGACTGAAGGCCAAGGTGCACATGTACGGAATCCGAGGGAAACTGTTAAACTGGATCATCAGCTTCCTTAAAGGAAACAAAGGGTTGTTGTATATGGTGCCAAGTCTGATTGGGATTCAGTGGACTCGGGTGTTCCACAGGGCACAGTATTGGGACCGTTACTGTTTTTGCTATATATAAATGATATTGCCGACAACTTCATTCTGAAATCCGTCTTTTTGCCGACGATTGCATATTATACAACGTCATTAAAAACAAATCTGACTGTGAAAAACTTCAGCGTGACATAGACCAACTTGACAGATGTGGTGATAAATGACAAATGACGTTTAATGCAAAAAAAAATGTTATATCATGGGCATGGGGAACAAAAGAAAGAAATTTAATTTCAACTATAAACTTCATAATCAAACCTTAGAATATGTTGTTCATCACCACTATTTGGGGGTATTCCTCTCAAATAAGTTCAACTGGAGATACCAGTACAACCATACTACTAAAAAAAAAGCTAACCAGGTCCTTAGCATGCTACGGCGAAACCTGAAGGGTTGCTCCAAAAAAAATCAATTAAGAGTAGTGCATATCTGTTCTTCTTGTAGACCGGTATGGAGTATGCCTCCCAGCGCCCTACGAGGCCAACTACATAAATCAACTGGAGGTGGTGCAACGTAGGGCAGCAAGGTTTGCTTATAGATCAAAATATTGAATGCCTTAGAGTGTGATAGTAAAAAAATATATCATGAGGTCAAATTTTTTAATAACACATGCTCCGAATAAAAAGCAGTCATATTTGTTTGATATACGGAACGAGATAGATGTGTAATCTGATTGGTAAAAGAACATTCTAAGCCAGGATGCTTAACACAATGCCTATATAATCATGTTGTAGGTCATGTGCATGCATGGTTTAACCAATTTTGTGTAAACTTAGGGCCAAAAACTGGAAGAATTCGCAACTCAACTTTCTTGGTTGAGGAAGTGACGTTGGAGTCCAAAGCGGGTCGCCGTAATCGACTGTGCATTTTTGCCATTTAATTAGCTCCGAATCGGCAACCTTTAACGCTACAGATGGCCGTCACTCGGTGTCAAATTATAAGCCTCGAATATCTTCACGGTGAGTACATGCCGTTTGGTAATAGCCCCTATGAGCTGCATCCCCGATTCCTTTCAGATCTTCAGCTACAAAGCTTCAAAGCATGAATACTGATGTCATTCCCTTGCTCTTGCTCTGTTGTATCAGACTTACACCACAGCACGTACGAGTAAACAAAATGCGAAGTCTGCTTATATTCATCCTTAAACCAGCTTCAATTGTACACTCATAATAGATAAATGTTCGTACGGCAGTCTTGTACGCTGGGAAGAGGTTCCCGGGGTAAAAAAAAGAGTGTCCCCCATGAGAGAGTGTCCTAATATAGCTACCATAGCAACATGTACGGAATAAAACCGTAACCTTGTAGACGAGGCCATTTGGGTACAGTGCTGAACCAAAAGAGCATACAGCACTCCATGGGAACACAATAGACAGGAGGGTGGTGACATTCAGTCACACGAAATGTATTTTATGACACCCGGGGCCAAGTTATGAAAACACCCCAGGGCATAGTTCATTTGTGCTTGCTGCTTTGCCGTTGTAGTATAAACGGGAACGAGGATGAATAGGTTTGTGGCACGGTCAGGTACCAGGTCACGTGTCAGGCATCAGGTATCAGGTTGCTCTTCGGGGGCGACCGATATATATAAATCGACTTGTTAAATCAAAGGTCTGTACATGACCCTCTGCTGCCCAAAGTGCTATTATTTTTTCCAAAAGGACACGGTGACAGTTTATTATTGTCTAAACAGTTACAAATTTACCTTTTCACCTACTGATTCAAAAACCGACGTACGAGCGATAATCGGTTGTTTTTTCCAATGAAGGGATTACGTACGTCATTTTTACTGAATGGGTCCCCCCGAAGCCATATAAAATAATAAACCAATCAATGCCGTGGTAAGATCAACTCTTTATTTTTCAAAAATTGGATGTTATTACCATAATAAAATTTCCTTTTTAAGATTCAACATCTGTATATGGTTCTTAATAATTAATAATCAATTGTCCCCGCAGGAATGTGGAAAAAAGAGGGGTCATAGTATACAATACTGAAAACATATTCAGCCGGCGAAATACCCTTACCGTGGGACGTAATGAGCAGACGGATCCCCGTTTAGTTAATAGCAGGCTTACAGCCACTTGCGCGCGGCTGCGGGGGTATGCGTCCAGATATCGTATACAGTTTGCGTCTACACGGGCAAATGTGACCCAAACTTGATCAAGCATCTGCAACGCGTACAGGTGGTACACGCTTGGTTAGTGTCGCTGCACCTTAAGCGCGTAATTTTAGGTTACGCGTAAAGCATTCCTCGATCACTAAGGTTACTCGTAGCATTTGTAAACTTTACGCTTCGAAAGGCCGCCGCTGGTGTACTTTCGCATCACTGCGCGTGTAGAGTTCTAAACGGTCTCCCATGATCGGGATCTGTGATGCGCATCGGATCTGAATCTGCGCTCCGTTTGTAGATTGCCCACCCAATATTTGTATACTATCACAGGCTTTTTAAATTCACTGTAATCTGATATAATAACAACTATGACGCCAGCGTCACGCCTGCGTCACTGACATGCTGGACCGTGGTCCTATGAAACAAATCCAAAAAATGGGGGAATCTGATATCAAAAGTCACTCAAGGAGCCGCTTCTGAGACCTCAGGCGTCGTAGTTCAAAGACCGGGAAATAACCAGCAGCTTTCTTTTAAAAACTACGCAGAAAAATGGTCTATTAGAAATTCTTTTTTGTTCCACGACGTCCAGTGATTGGAACAAACTTCATTGATAATATTGTTGACAGCCCATCCATAGACTCATTCCAATGCAAGTTCTTGACCACATCCCTGGAAGGAGTCATACCAGTCCATGACCTTTTCCCCACAATACGTGTCTAAATGGAAGTGCCAGTCTGTCGCAATGTACGAGAAGATGAAATGAAATAACAATGTCTTATTTCGTTCATATTATTGACCACATACCATAATGTGCGAAGGTCGTCAGTCATGGGTTAGACGTTTATGCGTGACTATTCGTAGAGTTATGGTATTGCTAGATTCGATGTACATACACTCTCACAGGTATTTCATTTTGAAATCGAATTTCATGCCAACAGGCCAAATATTTAGAAGTATGATTATATTGGCTAGTAAATTTTTACCTGTTCAGACATAAACTCAATATTGTGTACAGGCCTCTAATGACGAATTTATATGCTGATCGGTAACGGTAAATTGTTGTCAATAGAATTGGCGATATTTCACCATAATGTTTACGCTAAGTGTTAGAGTGTAGTGTAGTATATGATAAGAAAGTGGGTTTAAATCGATAGATTGGTAGTTCTAACCCCTTCACAGCCTTTCTTTACTATTGATGTTTTTTTCCCAAAGTAAAAAAAAACATTGCGAATATATGAATAGTAAGACGTCAGTAAAAAAAAATGTTATGGTGCAATACAAAAAAAAAAATCGCATACCGCTCGAGAGAAAGAATGAATAACTTAAATTCAAAATTATATTAAAATCAAGTACTAATAACAAACGCCGTTCGAGGGAAACAATAACTTAATTTCAATTGTATATTAAATTTTAGTTACTTTACTAGAAGTAATAAAATTTTCTCCTTAAAATGCTTGTTGCTAGAGAAACGTGAAAGATTTAAGTTTGTTTATATTATATATGGTTGAAGAAATGACCGTATGAACTAAGATAATGGAGTGGATTAATTAATTTGAAAATATGAAAGTTTGTAACGTTTTATTTCATCTTTTGTTTTAACAAAATAATGGATGTTTTGGCTCAAAACAAATCGACCTTTTCTAGAAACCATTTTTGATATTTTAGGTTTTGGTTACGTTTTAATAAATGCAAGGCAGTAACTCATTCTTTTGTTTAAAGGAATCCATTTGAAAATATGAAAGTTTGTTAACGTTTTATTTCATCTTTTGTTTTAACAAAATAATGGATGTTTTGGCTCAAAACAAATCGACCTTTTCTAGAAACCATTTTTGATATTTTAGGTTTTGGTTACGTTTTAATAAATGCAAGGCAGTAACTCATTCTTTTGTTTAAAAATAAAAATAACAGTGTATCATCGCCTAAACGAACAAGATATAAATTTCCATATTTTATGCCAACTTTAAATCGGGCTTTTCCGGAAAACACTGGAAATTGCAGAAACGTAACATTTGATGTTATCTCCGCAACTGAAGCAGATACAGAATGTCTCACAAAGCTTACGTGTAGAAAAAATCTCATCACTCAAAGTGCAATATATATATATATTAATTTGTTTTTCAGGAATTAACTTTCCTCTGACTTTGGGTCACTTCTAGCCCAGATTTGCTTCAACGGTTCCATTATTTTAGCGCAGTGAAGTTGAACCATTGCTCAAAGCTAGCGAGACATAGCAATTCTGACTGGAGCCTGCTCTCGACTTCTAGCCAGAGCGTCTCGCCTCGAGGCCGTCAATGAAACTGCAACCCGATATCAGCTCTTCTGCCCACACATGTTTGCCAATCCTTATCCCTAATAACCCGGGAGCTAGCACACATTTGTAACACATCTCAAGTACAAAAGTTTTGAGTGATTAAATATGTTGACAGACTGACAGGAGCCCCTGAAACGTGATTCTTAAGTGCCGCAAGTGGTGCCTTAAGGAGAGGGGGACAAAACAAAGTTTGTACAGGGGTCAAATTTGTAAATTGATCCAATCATGTTGAAAAGCACACCATGTTATGTGTATAACCATAAGGATTCAGAAAAGGTATAGTTTGTAATATGTACAGCCTAAAGTTTCAGAGTTATAGGCTAAAAACAGCAAAAATCAATAAAAAGGGTCAATTTCAGTTGTACAGGGGTCAAATTTTAAAATTGCTCCGATTTGGATAAAAAAATGGTGCAAATTATTGGTGGAGCTCATAGGATAAAAATAAGGAATAGTTTTGAGTGTCTCAAATGCTTGCTTAAGAAAGTAGGGGGGGTAACAAGATCAAGCCCCATTGAATGCAATGGACGTTGACCTTCTGTGCCCCCTACATCTTCAACAATCAAATTCGGTTCATTATTTCAAGTCTGGACTCAAAAAATTCCTTTTTAATACTGCATATAATGACTAAAATTATTGTGTTCTATTTTTGACATTATTTTTGTAGTTTGTTACTGTTTAATGCTTCATTTTTTTCTGCTTCTTGTAGAGGTCAAACAATTTTGATAGTTGAAAATGTTTATTTCAGCCATCATTTTGTTTTTCCTACATATACTTGTCCTAATTGTCTAGTTTTCTTATTTGTTCCTGCGTCTTGGATTTGAATTTCGTTTTTCTAGATAAATGGCGCATTAGTCGGCTTTTATTATTTATTATTAGGATCTTGGAAGAGCGTGTATACAGCTTGGGTATTTGGGCATTGGTATTTCAAAGTGATGGTGCTAGATGAAACGTTAGATATTGGCAAGTTGGGCCTGGATCTAATTTCAAGACAAGAATCAATTTATGGAGGGAGAGGCCCCTTTGACGATATTTAACAAAATAAACAAAAACAGTTTAAAAATGATGTGTTTCAGATATGGGAAGCCAGCTGATCCAAGAGTTCGTTGGCTTTAGCACATGTAGGTTGGTAATCATACCAACGAGCGGACTTAATTCTGAAACACCTTGGAAGACGCTTTTACTTGTTTTTCAAGATATTTCAGAAGTAGATTTTAATAATCCAATTGGATAACGATATGATGGCAAGTGTCAAAGTCTACGAAACGGCGAATGCGAATATATGTTACGATTTGCACAAAGGTGGTGTATTTGTTCAGACATAGCTAGACATAGTCATGTGCTGGTCAAAAATGACACCCAAATCGTGGTTACAGGTCGTATAGATGGGAAAAACTAACCTTAATATTGAAACTAATCTTTTCAATATCAGAACTGACATTGTCAGTTCTGATTGACAGTACAATATGACTGCTTCTGGGGGTGCATGCTAAATTTATGGGCCCAAAGTGATCTAAAAATACATACTCTGCCCCGAAGCTAAAGCGAAGGGCATAGTATGGGTTTTGAGATCACCGAGTGGCTTATAATTTTTTAACATGCCCCGAAAAAACAGTCAATTTGTTTATATACCGAATTTAAAGACTTCTATCATCTGCTTGGTTAAAGCGCACTTCATAATCGCCTAGGTTATGAACTATACCAGGCCTTTTATGACATTATAACAACACAAACTAATTTATTTGCTACAACATTTACTTGACAAAGATGCATAGAATCGCGGCCAATAATCATCGAGTTCCGAATTCGACAACTTGACCACATCATCGATATCTCCAATATTTCCAAATGCAGCGAGATATTCCTTGAAGATTTGTAACCTAATCAGTGATACTTGTTTTGTGTTCTCGCTATCAGCTGACTCTACAACCGGCTTCCCAAAAAAAATGTTTAACACTCGTAACGACGGCATTTTGATAGAAAGAAAAGTACGCATGGGTCTTGTTTGGTATCACTTTGAAGCCAATCAAAAACAAGCTTTAAATATGCCCTTTATTTTATTCCAATCTGAACATAAAAACAAAGATATGCCGTCTCAATTTATGAGAGGGTAAAGTCAACTTGGTCCGATTTCTCTATCTACCTTAGACACTTGAAATGCATGACGCAACGTGAATACACTTGACTTCATAGCACATCTTCCTTTCCATCTTAAAAAGAAACAGAAGATTTTGCAGTTTTTTCTATTAAAGAAAGAAAGACCTTTCGAGATTTTCTGCACCGTCGTTTTAATACCAAACGTTCATCGCTTGGATCTACCACAACTTCTCTTATAACAAGAGAAATGTTGGATTGAGTTTTTGCCATATCTGGTCCGTGGATCTGTATGGCTTCCGCACCGGTGTCCTTTATTTCCAATTCGCCTGCTTCGTTAGTCCATGTAGACTTATTAGCAGAAGTTTCTCTTTCTTTTTGTTACTTTCGTGTTTTTGTTGTTTATTCTGCCTAAAAATCCTAGATTTTCTTGGAGGGATCGGGAATCCAATATGGAAGCGTCTGATTGTTTGGTTTAATTTTTTTTTTGGTTTGTTTAACATTCTTAAATTTTGAGGCTAACTAAGGGGCTAACTCTGCTAATGAAAGTGAACTGACTGATTAATCGTGAAAATACAAAGTATTGCTGATCATAAAAGAAATGATCACACTTTATGTCATAATGAAGTTCAAAAAGAAATTGTTCACTATCTTCATAAGTTTCAATTGTCAATTAATAACCACAATTCATAACCCAATTTTTGAGTATGTTACAAAATCATGCTTCATACAATCGTACCATGTAACTTCTGCAATCGGACCAATCCGAATTTGTACTCTTCCTTTTTTGCCGAAGCATATCTGTTGTTCTCTATCGCATTTACATTAAAATAAACGGCAACTAAAAGCTTATTTTCTTTAGCTTTAAGAGCATACCAACAAAGACCCATGCGTACTTTAGGTTTTTTACAAAATGCCGTGTAACGAGTGTAACATTTTATTGGGACCAGCCTGTATTGTTCCAAACAGTCTTCCTCCGGCAATCGTGGCTGTGATTCAGCCATAATTCGTCCAAAAATTACCGGTTTGTTACGCCCCGTGTGACTAGTTGAAGAAGGTCGTCTGCGATCAGGTCAAATTGACCATCTCTGCTACAGCCATGGCACTACGCTTTGCATGTATATTTGTAATGTAGTGGTACTACGAGTCGTGTAGAAGAGACTAGCATGGCGCTGCAATAGTAAATGCAATGCCCTTATACGTGGTTTTCTTCAGTTTTACAAGTAAGTATTTATCTATGTCCCAGATGTAACCAATCAGATGCCAGTGATCTTACATGAGGTATATAACATGGAAGAGCTACTGGCTTGACATGCAGTACAAACTCCATTACTCGTCAACATTATACTTGATGTTAAGGTGGCGTTCGCGACGTTTGTGGGACCCCCGCTTTATCCGGAAGTAGTGTTGAATTTTGATATCAGATGAAAGGCCGTATTCTTTTCATATTGTCGTCCGAAATTTGAGCCCTCAAATCCATTTCATTCAAGACATAATAAAAAAAAACTGGGCCGTTTTAATAGTTAACCTTCAATTAACACATTAATTGAATAGTGCTTTGCAACATGCATTATTGCTTCCTAACATCAAAACCGCAAGTTTGTTTTCCTCGGTACTTGATGGGGCGTATGCTTAAGTGTCAGGCCCCCCCTCTCATACCGTAGAGAAACCACAATAGAACCTATCGAACAATCACCTTTCACACGACTTACTTACACACAGTAGGGGCTCTGACAACTGGCCAAATGTTTTTCTCTCCACGTTTGAAACTCTCACAGAGGAAAATACACACTACCAACGCCAAAGTACAAGATGTATAAATTCACCAAAATGATTAGATTTTCAACACATTGGAACCAGAAATTTGTAGTTATCGATACTAAACATAGAGTGCATCGAAATGCTCAGCTAGCACCAGATACTCTTTTGGTCGGTTTAATTTTGAGCAAAATATTGTCTAACATGTAATCATATTACTCACTTCTTCACTTTTCTTTATATACTAGTGTATTTAAACATTGAAGCAGTTGTCCAGTGCCATACAGGAACGTAATGTAACCTCAGATTTTTTAACCTTATGCAAGCCTGGTTAGTGCAGTGGTGTAAAACATATCATCACTTACAGCATACAGGGGATGAACAATAAGCACCCCAGCATCCTGGCACATTTTTTCACAAATATGAAATTCTTCAATGCTCTAATGATAGTCTAGGCCATTGGAATAACAGGATATATTTTACACATAAAAATACCATACCCCAAAACAATAGGGACATTGATATGATGAAATAAAGACATCCAGGTAATTTGTAGGCCAATTTTTAGTTTTCCATAATTTAATCACAATGTGTATATTACATGAATATTTTTTGACTCGTACCCACTGATATTAGACGCCAAAGGTTTATAGACGCGGTCAAACAGTGTACATAGCGTGAGAAACATGCAACAGAGTGCGTGCTCTTGTGTTACTACGCCATTTTCGTCGTCTGCTGAATTCGCGTCCGCCGGCGACGCTAAATTACAAAATCGTCCCGTTTACCAAAGGAACTGAGTGGGGTCTTAATTATTTCGGGGTGAGGGCTTTTGATATAAAAGCTTTACAACCATGCAAAAATATCGGCTTTTAAAAATCTTGAGGGCCGCACTAATTTTTCATATGGCCATGTCCTCTTTAAATATTTGGTCGGGGGAATTGTAGTACCACTACAAACTCTCCACACCAGCCATGGTTAAAAACAAGCGAATAAAATGCAATAGTGTAAAGCGATAACTTTTTTGTACTGTAATAAGATTACAGCCACCATCTCGATTTTTTTCAAATGTAAGCAAACCGCGCCCCTATTTTTCATCAAAGTTCCATTTTTGCACTGATGCATTGGAAATGGTTGTAAGTAAATACCTCTGTATGTAAGTGGCTAAGCTTAACACGCCGTCCTTGTCAAGAAATGTACGATTTTGCAATGTTACTAAGTCCATTTCTCTTCCTCCGTCAGTGGATTCATAACCTTGACGCATCTTTTATGCACGCGTCAAGATAGGGCGTCTTTGTGCGCGCGTGTAAAATTGCGGTCGCGTTAAGCCAGCTCGCGCGGTTTACCTCGTGCAACCATCAAATCTCGTGCTGACGTCACTGCAGGTAGGTAGGGAAATGAATGTTAATAAAAGTCGGGATCCGACCTTTTATTAGCAAACAAAACTTCTAAATGGCATCTTCATGACCGTTTAAAAAATGCTTTAGTGTCTGTTTTTCACAAGACCAGTATATCGAGGGTTTATATGAATTTAAACACAGCACTGGATGAGACAAAATGGTCATTTTGAATGTTGAAAAAAAATGACTAATAGTGGCTTTAACTGAAGTGAACGTCTAAACACGTCTCTAAATTCAAATTATTTGTCAATATTAAAAATCCGGTCATTTGTTAACCTTCCGCGGCAATCACATTTCACACCTCGAAGTCATCGCAGCTATTTCGACTTTCAACTGAAAAAAAGAAATCAATTCTCCAAAGTACGTTTGGAAGTTCACTTGCCGTGAATTGTTAATAACATTTTTGACACACTTTAATAACCAAGACGCGGGGTGCTGACATCTCTGAATGTTGACAATATTAAAAGTTTGATTTACTTCATCTGACCTATTTACAATTGTTAAACATGTTTATGGTAATATTCCTATTTTCCTGTTTCCGTAATGTCCCGGAACATACATACACCAATAAACACACCGCATGCACACGCGCGCACACACAAAACACACATAGACACAACTGCCCACACAAACACGGAGGTATACTTGTGTATTAATTTTTGCTTTTGTGACTTCACAAACATTCTTCATGTGCCTTTCGAAGTTACAAACGCACTCTGTGTGCCTTCTATGACTTTTGTCAAACCACTAAAAGTGCCATCTATATACCCCACCTAGCCCTGTAAATATCTTTCTTCTGTGACTATACACCTAAGAAAAAAGATACACAAAATAGTTTTGTTCAAAAAAGCACACACGATTTTACTGTAAAAGACACATAGGCCCTACACCCTAGATATACTTTTGGACTTTTACTTGTGGGGAATCCGTTTGTACATCTTTTGTGTCCGTTTATGCATCTGTCTCTGGTTTTGCCTCAAAACCACTAAAATGGCACCTATCAACTCTACACCTATAATATAAAAGACCCTTGCTTTTGTGCCTCTACACCCACAAGACAGCACGCACACAACATCACTCCGCACACAACACCCCACACCTACACACCCACCCCACACCCAACACGACCTACACACACACACACAACCCACCCCACATCACACACACACACTTGATATTACATACTCAGAATACCAAGGTTCCATTGTGAAAAGTGATTTTTTTTCATTATTCATTATTTGTGCGTTCGTTAAGAAATAAAAGATACCAGTTATGCCAAAATATGTTAATAAACTCTGTAACAATTAAACAATGTGGCTGCTTGTGTAACTTCCTAGGTGCCCTCTACCTATTCCAACATTGTTAGAAATACAAAAAACGCCTCAGGAATTTTTTGCCATAGGTATTCATTCAATCAGTTTTGCTTTTCATTGAGATGATCTCCATATAACGCTCGTATTCGTCAAAAGGAATATAGTTCCCATTTGAAATAGAAACCTATCGGGTACCCTACAAACCCACATAGTCTATGGAAAACCTGGTAACTGTAGGCCGTTTTTTTTACATTGAGACTTTTCGAGAGGAAATTTAAATATTACGCAAAAGTACACGAAAAATTCAGCAAGTAACCAAATTTTCAACATCTGTTGACCAGGTTACGTTGCTTATTTGTTATGTTGAAATGCCTACCACGGCGG
>JAMKCH010047767.1:0-108265 GCA_023653785.1 Ophioderma brevispina
ATACAGTGGTTAGCCACGCATTACTGCTATTATTATAGTGTTTTGTGAATGCCGATGATGTGTCATTGCTTCCCCTTCAGATTTTGGATGCGACGGTAAAAAAATTTGGGGCAACCGGCGAGCGCAGCGAGCGGAAAAAAAATTTTATCGACAAAAAAGGTCCACTTCTGGCAAATCCGCACCCCCCCAAATAAATTCCTGGCTACGGGCCTGGTGCTGATACAGGATTACATCCCCTCCCACGACACCAGCCACACCAAGCTCTCCATGCAGATTGGTATTGCTTATGAGTTAATGTCCTGCAGCTGTCAAGCAGGACTTCAGTAACTTCTTGCGTAAAACCTTTCTCTTTGAATTGTCTCCGCAAAGCATCCATGCCGCTAGGTGGAGTGATTTGCTCAGCGGGTGTGGTTGACCTGAGTGTGGTTGAGTTAAAATGTTCTCCCATTGGGGTAATATGATTGGATGTGCAACTGTTAGTTCCAGCAACATGGGGTACCATATTTGAGTGGTCCATGATGGTGCCACTATGAGGATTGTTGCTTTGTCCAACTCCACTTTCCGTAGGACGTGTGTCAAGAGACAAAAGGACGGAAATGCATATATGCTTGTTCGCTCGTCCAGACCATCGAGAATGCATCTGTCTCCACTGCTGCTGGGTCTGGTTTCCATGACACATAACGCATGATCTGATGGTTTATCCTCAAAGCAAATAAGTCTATCGTTGGACAAAAGTTGAAATTCTTGCACACCAGCTTGAATATCTGAGGGTGCAACTTCCACTCCAGTCTGTCTACAAACGTTCGAGACTGGAAGTCTGCTATCGAGTTCTCGTGTCCTGGAACGTGGAAGGCAGTAATTATGATCTCCCTCTCCATGCACCACTTCCAAACCGATATCGCTAGCTGAGTCAGGTTGGATGTATGGGTACCCCCTTTGTGTTTGAGGTAAGCAATTGCTGTTGTATTGTCGAGACGCATCATGATGTGACAATTGCGCTTGTTGGTGGCAAATGTTTGAAGTGCTAGGAATGCCGCCAAGAGCTCCAGATAATTTATATGCTGTTCCCTCTCTTCTGGAGTCCATCTGCCTCCTGTCTGGATTGTACCGCAATGTGCACCCCTACCCTCCATTGAGGCATCCGAGGTGATTGTCAGAAGTTGATGGGGTAATGTGATCGGTTTCCCATTCCACAGATGTAGGCACTGTGCCCACCACTGAAGTTCTTGTATGCTCGCTTGAGATAAGACTACTACACTCTGGTACGTTGGATCCCTCCGTACTACTTGAATTAGATTTGATTGTAGCGCTCTGAAAAAGACAGGTGCTGGGACTACATCTTCTGCTGTGGAATTCATTTTCCCTAGTATGCTGGATTGTGACTCTGCTGACAATTGTGGTTTCTTTATTGTTTGTCTGCACAGAATCTCCAGATGTTGAACTTTCTCTTCTGGAAGGCTTAATCATGTTGTGGGAGTCTATTATGCGACCTAGAAACTTGATGTGGTGACTCGGGTCGAGTTGGGACTTTTCCAAATTCACTAATAGGCCTAGTCTTTGGATTAATTGCAGAACATACTGCTTGTGTGCCTGACATTCTTGCTTGGTCCGAGCTACGAGAAGCAGATCGTCTAGGTATATCATCACCTTCATTGACCTCAGACGCAAATGTGACATTATTGGTTTCATTATCTTTGTGAAAAGACGAGCCGCAGACTTCAATCCGAAAGAGACTACTTGAAACTCGTAAATCTTGCTGTGCCATTGGAACCTCAAGAATTTCCTGTGTTCCCTGCAAATCGGGATCATGATGTATGCGTATATCCCTCAAATAACCTTCTTTAATGAAGGATTCAGAATGGCGTTGTCGGAATACTGATACTCGTTGGATAGTTGACCCCAAGAGACTTCCAGCAGAGGTGAGCAACGATTTAATTTCTTGGTGTTCTTTTGGAATTTTTTGCACCTTCTCTATTGCCTTCAATAGCGGGATGGACGTTCTTAATAGGTCCTCTTGCATCGACCAGATCGAATTATCGCTTTTCCAAGCTTCAAACTTGGTCTTCTTCATAGATGCTCTTATTGGCTTTGGCATGTCAGGAGCCTTAAAGAACTCCTCTATAGATGGGTCTGGCTCTGAGTCCATCAAGCAGTTCCTCTTTCTTATTTTGCTCTAGATGTGTGTTCTGTTGTTTCACCATTATAAACCTCCCTGATAGAACATGGTTCCTTTAACTTCTTGTGAGGATTAGCCAGGGGTGCGGGTTCCGCAGACTCTTTATTATCTCTTTCAGAAACTTTCTCCAGATCACCTTCAAGGTCGGTCCAAACTCTTTCCCATCATTAGCCTAACGGACAGATATCAATCTTGTTCTTGGTGTCTGGTTGAGGCCTTCTCTCTTGAGGGGTGAACCATAAGTTGAACAAGCACCACCGTCTGAAAGGCGTTCAGAGTTAGGCCCTATATGGCTCTATCACTGGAAACTTGAATGCAGAACGGTTATTTCCGCCTTCCTAGATAACCCTTTTCTGGATCTGGACCTGGACATTGAACGAGACATAGAACCTACTTGGTTCTCTGTTTAGGTCTGTCAATGTGTCCTACAAAATGATTTTAAAGTAGTTCATTTTGTTGATTTTGCATGTGAGACAAAAATGGACATTTGTTGCTCAGAAAAACCACCGGTTTCTTCACTGGAGGCTAGGATAGTACTTGGAGGGGCCTGATCTGAGGGCCTTACTTGACCTGAATGATAGGGGACATGCGGTGATAAGGCCTATGATAAGATCCTCATGTAATAGGTGTCTTCTGTATGGGGATAGGCTCACACCAAGATACAGGGGAGGCGTTGAAATGTCATGATTGTTTTCATATTCACTTTTCAAATCGTATATTGAGCGTGATGTGTGGGTCTCTAGTTTCATCGCGACCCAAATGGAGGCGCGAATCAGACCTTTCAATTTCATGACTTTCAGTTTCAGGATGTCACGAGATTACTACTACTTTTCTCCCTGATTCAGCGGATTTTCTAATCTTTTGAATGCCCCTACTTTACTCACTACGACCCTTATCTTCATGATATGAGGGCATAATCGCAATAAAGTAACTTGTTTAAGAAGGCAAAAAATGCAATTTTCTTCTCCCGTCAAAAATTTTCATCAAGCTAACCACCATGCAGTAGGAGAAGAGGTTCATAGGTTCAGGTGTTTGGACAGGATGTGGGTTTGTTGCCAAGTTTTAAACTTTAAAAACCTGGTTACCGCCTAATCCGTAGGGAAACGCCAGTTGATTCGAAACCGGAAGAGAATGACGTATACGTTGTGTTTTGATATACGTTCCGGGAAGTGTACACCAAGGCAGTATCGCATCAGGGCACCATGAAATGGGTGGATGGAATTATAATGGGATATCTATCCTAACATAAAACACACGAGACATCAAATGTCAGAATTTTAGAGCTTTACTTTTCCTGAGATTTTCAAGTGTGCAAAGGAGTGAGGTCTGTGTGATCAACAAAGACCGGTAAATGAACTGAAGCATTGACCTGGTTAAGTAGGCAGCTTATTGTTGTGATTTTTCTTTACAAAACAGTTTTATAATTGTAACAAAAATCTATTGATTTCCGCCAAGAAATTTTGGGTGGGATTATAACAGGATTTTCTACAATCTTCAGATTCTTTCCAAAACTTGGGGTGGGATTATAATCGAGCATGGGACTATCCTCGGGTTCAGTATTGTAATTATTTATTGACCATACAAAATGTATGCCTGGTTATTACAGATACATGGAAGCAAAATACCAAAGAAGGTGAATGCATGATTTACCGTAATTAAATTTGAATTTAGAGGGAGGAAGTGACAGATGAGGAAAGTGTATAAGATATCAAGATTTCATTGGTAGTTTAAAACTTTTATGCTAGTTCAGCTAGATGTAGCTTTATCATTATATGTAGGTTTTAGGAGATGATAACATAGGTATTTTGCCTTTAAGTTTACCTCTATAAAAATATATGGAAAATTGATTGCCAATTCCCCTTTCACCTTTTCTTACTCTGTTGTTTTTTGCGTTCGATTTCCATGAGCATTTTGGTACACATTTTATACCACATTGCCATTCACTTTTCAATTTTTCAGATTTGATTTTATTTATCTCAGTTCCAGGCCAAAATGGTCCTGGAGCCTAATCTGGAAAAAAAGATCTAAGGCAAATATGCTCCAGGGAGCATATTTGAATATGGCCCTGGAGCAGAAATAATATTTACGTCAAAATAGCTCCAGGAGGTATATGTGAATTGCCTGAGGAGCTCCTGGAGCATATTTGAATACACAAATGCGTCCCAGGAGCATATGCAAATTGCTTCTGAGAAGTGGAGAAATATCTCAGTCAAATACTGTCTGGAGCAATATGCCAATGACTCCTGAGTATGTTACATTCAAATTTGACTTAGAAGATTCTCAGATTCACTTATGCTACAGGAACATGGTCCTGGAGCATTTTTTCGGGCCAAAATTCTCAAAAGAAGTGTGTATGCTTATCGTTAGTGTGAGGGGTAGTATGTAATTATGGCTGCGGTAACAACAGAAAGCAGAAGCAACTAGAAATTGTGGCAATCTCAATCTCAAAAGAAATACAACTTCTGCAAAATACATTTTTTTTACGTAATCACACCTTTTGAATTACTTTGCCTTATTTGCTGTTTATAATTAGTGTGGTTGAAATTTTGTACTGTAGTATGACAGGGATAACAAGATACATAAAGCCCTTGTATCTTTATACATCAAGTAAATTGTGAAAAGTTTTTTATGGTGGGTGGATGTAAAAAGTAGTGTTGTTGAGTGAGCAGGAAACTGATAACTTATCAGACCAGGGGTGGATTTTCACAAAGATTTCACCAATAAATTGACACATTGTAAGTTACTCGTGCTGATCCCTATTACTTAAAGGTGCTTGTTCCGATTTATGTCTATTTTGTTCTCTACTTGATATGGGAGCCTGTCACTTGCACACACTCCCCACCAAGTACTGTGGGAAACAAACTTGTGGTTTTGACAGTAGAAGCAATAATGCATATTGCAAAGCCCTATTCAATATTGTGATAATATTTATTGTTAACCATTAAAACAGCTTTTTTTTGCTTTTATCTTGGGAATGAAATGGATTTGAAGGCTCAAATTTCAGGACGACAATGAGAAAAATATGGCCTTTCATCTGATATCAAAATCGATACTACCTCTGGTTGCCCAAAGACGATTGGAACATGCACCTTTAAAATAGTTTAACTTAAGATCGGTCTATGATGTGCAGATAGGCTTGTAAAGCACGTCTTTGAGCAGCCATCTAGATGAAGCAAAATTAAGGCGGTGTAATAATAATAATTGTCAACTGCAAAACTGGTTATTATTATCAATTCTGCAGGGGCTTATGTTAAATGGATTTACTGCGCCCCTTTATTTCCGTCGTAACTTGATGCCTGTGTTTTGTTACGCCCGCTGTGTGGTCAGTGCCGCCGAGAGAAATTGCGGGGCCGGGGGGAACCTTGGAGTTACGGGACCCCGGGGAACCTTGGAGTTACGGGACCCCTTTGACCAACTGCGTTTTCCAGAACCCCATGGGGGGGGTTGAAGTTACAGTGGCTGCGAAGCGGTGCGGTGTGTGGGATCTGTATAATGTAGTTGATCGATGCAACTTAATGTTTTTTTTTGTTTGAATTATATTGTGTTTTATGGAGATGGCCCAGGGGGTGGGTGCGGGAGGGAGTGCCCCCCTCCCGCACGGAAGCGCACGGAAGCCTTGCAATGTTCACTTTCCAAAACACATTTTCTCATGAAATTGGTTAGTCCACTTTATAATTCATGACCAACCGTTTTATAAAACAAAATCTTACTTGTTTTTGTGTAATTTCTCAAACCAAGAGAGGCCCTAAATTTATTAACCGCAATAGCGCGAAAAAAATGGAAATTTCGTGGATTACAGAGTATTTTCTCAACGTAAGTTAGGCCTAGGTACCATTGTCGCATGAATTCTGACAAACCAAGAGAGGCCTTAAATCTATTAACCGTGCGTTAGCGCGAAAAAAAAAGTGAAATTTGTGGGTTACAGAGTATTTTCTCAAGTAGTAGGCATAGGGAATTCATTGTCGCACGAGGGGGAAATGGCCTCCTGTATCCGCGTGTATTCTCTTTCCTCTTGCTCTCTCAGAACTTAATTTTTTAGCCGGTCCAAAAAGCCCCCAAGGACCCGGGCCCCCTAGAATCTCGGGCCCGGGGTCAATTACCCCCTTTGACCCCCCCGTCGGCTTTTTTTCTTTTGGTACGTGTGTGGTATCCCTTGGAAAATATAAAGAATGTTGTTATTGTCAATTTGTCTTAAAGCCCACCAATAATGTTAGTAGAAAAACAGTACAGTAATTACACATAGACCATGTCACCTATGTTATTTTTGCAGGTATTGTTAAACAAAACAATACAACATTGGCTTTCAATAAAGATTGAAGTATTCCGACTATACATGCCACTGCATTTACGGGTAAAATGCTTAACATACATAAATTGACAAGAGTTAAATCAAAAGTTGATCAGTTAAAAGCATCCGCTATGAATAGTGTTAATCTGGGAGGTTGTGCTTTGACTACTCACATGCTGAAAGTCGGTACAATGTGCACGCCCGCATTGTTACTTCATACCTAGGGCTGGACAGAGTATAGACTTTCTTGATCATAATACAGATGGCTTGTGCTATAAAAAACGGCAACTATGATCCAACATGTGCTATTGAATAATATGCAGTTGTTATGCTTGGGTCACTATGAGACACAAAAGCCCAAAAATCCCATGGCACAGTTTAGTGCTTTTATTTGGATGTGAGTACACCCTTTTGTTTTTGGGATATGATATGATACCCAGAACATGCATGGTCAGTTAATTTCAATGCATGTACAAAGCGTAACAAACTGAACTGTATCCTTGGTGAATGAGGCTATTATAGCTCACAGTAATATGCCTCAAGATACCTCATATTTATAGAAATACATTGTTTGTGACATGGTCTCTATGTATTAGGCCAGGTAAAAAATAAACCAGTTGATCGTCCCCACCCACTCCGATTTTGAACACCGCACCATTTTTTTTTTTTTTAAAAAGCAACTACACCACCAAAAAGAAGGCTAAAAAAGGGAAAGTCAACAAAAAATATCAGAGCACTATTGAACTCTCACATATTTTAAAGAGTATTCCTCATTTTTGTGAGCAATTTCTTCAACCTTGCATACTACTATTTCCACAACACAATGCAATCTTCAAATATATCATGGCTGCCATCTTTGAAAAAAATAACAAATAATAAAGGCCCCCTCACTAACTTTATTCAAAAGTCTGGACAATCAACTGTTTTATTTCTTTACTTGGCCTTAGAGAATTGTAAAATATTTAGTTTTCTACATTTTGTATTGTGTGCTATGTAATTGAATATTGTAACCATGAGTTTTATATACTAATAGCCAACATGGGAAGGATCAATATTATTTCCCTATTGATTTTTGTATTAATTTAAGGCTAGACATTTATAGGATTTATTACACAACTGCCAGTTGCCCTGATTTTTTGATAGAATTTTGGGATTTTGCAAACACTAAAATCACTGTCTAACCTTGTTAAAAGTCTGTGAAAAGATTTAAAATAAACCGATCAGATATCAGGTTTATCCATTATAAGTGTTCACTTCTACAGGGCGAGTCAAAAAAAGGAAACCCAAAATATGCCCCTATAGTGTAAAAAAATTAGAGAGGAGCATCTTTATTATGCAATGGTGTAAAAGTTTCATTCTATTACCTCTGCTGCCCATTATTGAAAATGCAGCATTCTGATTGGTCAGTTTACTGCCCATTATTCTGCATTATCATGTTTTGAGGAGTCCAAGTGCGTGAAAATATCGGATCCAAAACATGATAATGATAAAATTGGATGATTTACGCCCAATATTAATTGGTCTCGCTATGAGTTTTAAAATATTTGGCTCGACTGCGTCTCGCCCAATATTTTTGCAACTCATAGCTCGACCAATTAATTTTGGCTTAATCGATCCAATTTTATATCAATAATGGGTCGTGAATGCATTTTCTCATTATATCACACTGTTTTCGGTAATAGAATAGAAATAAAGGGTTTGCAGTATTATTTACGGGCTCGTAATGTATCCTCAGCCGGAAAAAATTAAAATAATGGACTCGGCTGCGCCTCATCCATTATTTTTTTTTCCGACCTCGGACACATTATTCGCCCATAAAGGATACTGCGTCACAGTTTTGTTTCAAAGAAAGAACGATCCAGTTCCCTTATGTAGTTGAAAAGTTATGGGCTGTTGAACACAGAACATGTTACAATTCTGTCCACAGTATCCCTGGGACGGTGTTTTGTAGAGATTCATTGGTTTATTGTCCATCCTGAACCAAGAACGTTTGCGCCAGGAATAAGGTTAGAGTAAGTACACGTAATGGTTGTGTTACCGCATCATTGTCCGTCCCCAGGGATGAACGTTCAATCGCGCTGTCGGGTGCAGACGTGTAAACCTCGCGCTCCCGTTTTTTTTTAGCTTTCTTAAAGGCCTATTTAATCTTATAGATTTGTATTAAAAATTTATCCCTGGTTCTACCAGTTTTACTGTTTGTGAATGCTTTGGTGAAGTTTGGTGAAAGTTTGTTAACTTTTGTGTATGGAATAATTTTCGCCATAACAACACTCATCTGAAAAACATGGTAAACGCTATGCTGATGCCGCCAATTTGCACTGAAGGTCCACCGCGGGGACAAATTGCTTTGTTTATTTGCTCAAATCTAATGGATATACATGTCTTGGAGGAGGAGTGCCATCGGTTGTATGTGGGGATTATCTTGCGATTCTCGAAGGATGACTACCAATGGGATATATTTCGCAGCTTTTCTGCTTGCTTTGCAATTGGGTTTCATGATGCGCCTTGCGTGGACTAAGGTAGGGAAGGATCGTGTCATTTCATAATCAGACAAGGCAAGAGAAGAAGAGATAATTAACAGTTAAAAACAACAAAACTAAGTAACAACAATTCTGGAGTGACGGCTTTCAGAACTAATAATTGTCCGGGTAACGGGGTTTATTTATAATGTCAAAAGAAGACGGGTCAGTCATGTAGGCACGAAAATCCGTAGGGCTATTACTCAGTCTCAGATCGGATACTAAAGAAGGTCTGTAATAGGACTTGAAGTTCACTTTTCTAGCCAGATATTTGTCGTACCAATTGCGTAAAAAACATCTAAAGCTTCGTGGTTTTCACATGGACTTTCTACCAATTACGGTTGGTGCCTTCAGAACTACAGAGTTGCAAGGACCTCAACTGTTAATGCTTTACATCTAGAATAAGTGGGAATGTGCATCCCAAACCAGGTCCCGATTACCAGCGGTTACCCGTGACGATGTGTTGTAAACATGTGGCAAGACTCACACTGCATTGGAATGTGCCTTGTGGGGATGGACTCATACAAACTGTGCTAATGTATCCAACCATTCTTACCAATACTACTTGGGTCTGAGGATTCTTGAGGGTATTGCCCTAATGTGACATATGAATTCAATGACTCTATTTTTGACACGCCAATAATGACACTGTGAATTGCTTGATGAGACTGAGGTACCACTAACCGCATTGCGTACTTCCAGTGGGGGCAAAGATGCCGAGTATTCAGTTCCATCATGCACTAGTGCCTAAGAAACAGCGACCTTTTCGCCCAAGGGGGTTCACAACTGGATAGTAAAGTTAAAAGTAAAAGCAAAAAGAAATCAAACTAAAGATAAGGGGAAAATGCAACGTAATGTGGTAACGATGAATGCTGCAGGGTTACGAAATAAAGTAGATGCGTTCCCATGCACTTCGAGGAAACATAATGCGCGACATTTTTGTGTCACGAAATCCAAGGTTGATGGGGACATTACTTCCCAAGAGTTATTTCCCCCACACTTTAATGTGTATCGTAAAGACAGAAAGAACGGAGGGGGGGGTTATTATAATCTCGTCAGCATATCCTGCCCTGACATGGACTACTACATTGGGAATTTACAGACCCACCAGCAAATGATCCGACTATTGGAAGCAAGCTGAGGAATCCTTAGGAAAGGTTTATCAACATCAGAAAAAACACCATGCCTTTCTATTTTGAATGGGGACTTCAACTGTTCTGAGGTTGATGGGATGAGGCCTACGCCGAAGGGACCATCATGGAAATCATTTGCTCGCAATCTGTGAAGAATTCCAACTTCAAGCAGAGGAAAAAGGAGCCGACCAGAGA
Organism: Ophioderma brevispina; assembly: GCA_023653785.1. Classification (NCBI taxonomy): domain Eukaryota; kingdom Metazoa; phylum Echinodermata; class Ophiuroidea; order Amphilepidida; family Ophiodermatidae; genus Ophioderma; species Ophioderma brevispina. The sequence continues at coordinate 10,312 of JAMKCH010047767.1, forward strand.
GTACCAGAGTTACAGCTATACAGGCAAACATCCTTGATATTGTGCTGACTAACTTCCCATAACAAGGCGATTGTGATGTTAAAGCAGGTCTAGGGGATCACGATGTTGTGTTAACGGCTGTTATGTCGAAACCCAGCTTCTTAAAAAACCGAAAGGAAAGTTTTATCAATAGGGGGGAACTTCGACCCGATGCGGGGAGACTGACGGCCAGTTTAGGGAACAGTACTTTGCCAGAGATACGCTTCGGTTTCAGTTGGAAGATAATTATACCAGTTTTAACACACGCTAGCTCAAATCAGGATAAACAAAAAAATTTTATTCTTAGCCAATGTCACGCTCATCCAATAGTCTTCCGTGGGTCACTGAGAAAATCACGAAGCTGATAAGGAAGAGAGACAAGCTCCATAAGAAGGCAAAAGATCTCAAGCTAATGAATGAGGGGGGGGGGGGTTTGGGTGGGAAACGTTTCAGGGTGTCCGTCGTTTCTGGAAAAAGATCATTAAGAAAGCAGAATCTGATTACATCAAAGATAGCATCGATTGATTTAGAAACAAATCCGGAGGGCTGTCTGTGAAGTACATTAGGAAGCAAGCGGGTAGATAATTCAACACTTCCAACCTGAAAAAGATTCCCAACTTCTCATTGCAGACTCCGAAAAGGAAAGTGCTCTTGCCAATCATTTTAACTCAGTTTTCACTATTGAAGATGATTAATGCACATCCATTAACTCTAGTAATTATCCCATATGGACAATATCACAATAGAAGTGAAGGGGTTGCTTAACTTTTAGGAGCTGATGTAGTTAAAGCTAGTGGGCATGACGATATCACAGCTCGGAGCGTAAGGAAAACAGCAGAAGAAAAGAAGAAATATGCCCCCAGTTCTAACGTCTTTATTCCAAATCCTCTTGACCACTGGGATGCTTCCAGATGACTGGCTTCTGGCTATGTCACAGCTTTATTAAAAGGTTTTCTAGGAAAGCCCTGAGAACTAATCGCCCATGATCACTTAAGACATAATGTGCAAAATGTTAGAACATATCCTTCATTCTCAATCAGCAACACCTTGATAAGCACAGAATTTGACGCCATTGCAGCAGGATTCCGTAAGGGGGATCATTCATGTGTTACCCAGCTTCTTCAAGTTGTTAATGATTGGATGGATGGAAGGGGGAAATTGAAAAACTCAAAAACAAATTGATGCTGCAATTTGGACTTTACCAAGGCTTTTGATTGTATGCCTCACGAGCGCCCTGAAATCAAAATCACTACTACGGGATTAGAAACATTCGTAAGTGGCATAAGCATGTTCTGGACTCAAAGGCAGCAATGGGTGTCATAAAGGGAGTCTTCCCAAGTGGACACAAGTTTTTCAGGAGGGTGGGGGGGGTGGGGGGGTGATGGTCCCCCAAGGGACAGTGTTGGGGCCCTCTTCTTCCTAATTGTATGTAATGGGACATCGGGGAGGGTATACAGTGGCAACCTGCCGCCTTTTCGCGACTACTGTATATTGTACACCAAATGTCATATAACCAGGATTGTGAAAAGCTCCAGCAAGATTTGGACAGGGTTTGCCAATGGGCCATCCAAAGGCAAATGACTTTAATCCAAAGAAATGTAACTCATTGTATTGTTGAGACTTAGGAACCAAATTAGCCCAGGACTTACACCATGCTTGTGAGACCCTTGTTTTCAGGTCAAGACACACATACCTTGGGTTACAATAGCTGACGACCTCACTTGGGATTCAACTTACCGCCGTTTAGTCAACAAGCCAACAAATTCTCGGATCTTCTTCAAATAACATCCCCACAATGCAGTCAAATACCCAGATTTAAAGCGTACAATCTCTTGTTCGCCCCATCCTATTATGCTGCTGCTGTTACCCGACCCATACCAAACCAAATATATAAAGATGATTGACAGAGTTCAAGGAGGGCTGCGACGCTTGCAGTCCATCGATTACTGCCGCAATTCTAGTGTTACTAAAATGCTGATGGTCTTGGTTGGGTAGATTTTGGCAGAAAGGCGTCGAATTGCCAGGTTGTGCCAATTTTATCTTATTCATAAGGGGATTCGCCAGTCAAATTTTATAAACTTCAGCATAGGGAAGCTACTCATTCGAGTCGGCACTTCACAGCTGATGCCTACTAAGTATTAGTACCAGGACTATTAGATACCAGAACCCATTCTTAATTAACTAGAACTATCCGGACTGGGAATAGTTTACCTCTCCAGATCACAACCCAGCCTGCATTAGACAAATTCCGTGCATCCCTTATATACTCTTTTTCTCGTCTGCACCCGCCGGTCGTCATGGGATAGTACGATTCTGGATTCTGGTTGCCGTCTAACCATGATGAAGATGAAGACAAATGTCGAAATCATCTGCAGAACTTTAGGGTAATCGAGTTGTCAGTAAGGCCTTGCCTTATACTTTAATCAATTCCACAACTTCAATTGCCAAAGGTTCTTGCAGACAATTTCTAACATTGACGGGAAATGAGCGGTACACCATCATGGCAATATCCACACACGTCTGATGATGTTGCAATCCAAACCTCCCTCCTCCTTAAAGGTGCAACGGGAGATTTTGAGGCAACCCCCAATTATGTGTCATAATAGTAATATCATATCGACAACCCCCCTCATATATTTCGTTCTACCGTGTATTTTTGTATTTTCTCCTGTACAAAATTAGAAATTTTCACAATTTTTTGAACCAAAGAACCATTTCTCAGCTTAATCCCTTTCAGATGGGAATAGTTATGATGGCAAGCTTTACACCAGGCAATAAATCATAATTCTGATTTTTTTTAGGGACCTGATATGTGAAAATCTTCTCGGTGCACCTTTAGGTGGAAAATAACAGGTTGGGTCAGGAATTGAACAATGAAACCAAATGAAACCTGGACACTCTGTAAAAATGGTCTCTGTGGGTTCAACAGCCGATAACTTTTTACGTACATCAAGAATGGATCATTCTTTTTATGAAATGACGCTTATTAAGACACTTCTACAAGCAACCTTTCATTAATGATTCTGGTGTGTAAATTTGTATTATTACACTGATTGTCCCCCAGCACCACTGTAGATTGTACCTTTGATATTTTACATGTATCGCTTATATGACCAAAATAACCCAGCATTACAACATGTCTTAATGTTTGCCAGATGTTCAGGCACATTGGTTTAAATCAACATACACATCAAAAACAAAGGAGTTGGTGTGATCTTGGGGGGTTTTTTATTTCATCTTGTAAAAATCATTGTAGTTTAATATACATTTCAATGGCAAAACATTAAAACATTGCTTGACTTAATTAACAAAAAATAGAATTGGAAGTTGTTTTTCACAATTGATCAAGAACATTAATTGTATAAACCGATGATATTGGAAAGCATTTCAGTGGGAGATGAATTTGACTGCCTATTCTGTAGTGAATATGTTGTCAACATTATGCATTCCCAAATGAAGCTCATAGAAACTTAGTACAACCAACATGGTTTGAGTAATATGGCACATTTCTATTATAGCTGATTTCAAACCCTTATTTATAGCCGGCATGGTATGTACGTTTCCGTAATACAGTTGTGAAACAGCGAGTTGGTGAAATATGGTAGGATAGCCCACTTACCCCTCCGATATCCTTTACTAGTTGAATAGTACAACACTATATGATTGAAAGATACAATAGGAAATTGATACTTATGTATATATTAAGTTTTCCATGAATATTTGAGGCAAGGAATCTTGCAGAGTATATATGCCAGTGGTCTTTTTATTTTGAAAATTGATTTCTGAACCTTACAGTATTCAATAATACTTTTGGCAACATTTCTTGGAATTATGGGTCACGATTTGGTGATATTTATGCTCGCAAGTTTGCATCAAAGGTACCAGTTAATTTTAGAGACCGATCGAGTTCAGAATAAAGCCCAATCTCATTTTAACATCATCCATGCGGCACCAAATTCTTTTCCCATTGAAAAATGTTTTTCTGACGGATCTGCAGTTGTGAATGATGTGACACATTTTGAACTTGCCTGAACTCTCACTAGATGCCTATAGCTTTGAGCTCATGAGCTTTTATCCTTGACTCCAAAAATACAACCGGTTCCGATTCTATTTTTTCATAAATATCCGTGTTTGGCAATCACTGGAGATGTGTGATAGGTCAATGGCATAATTACATTATACTCTTTGCCTCTACTCTCTATTATGAATAACATTAACTGAAAGCAGCTTGCAAGAAACAAATCGGAAGTCATGTTTTGGCTCAAGCTTTTTATGCCAACTGTTAGCCCTTTATCTTTCCCCAGGGATAGGCAAGTGCAACCGGCAACCTTCATGATATTACCCTTTTCTCTTGTAGATACACTACTAACCTTTATTAACAGTGTAGGCTGTATTGGGGCAATTATAAAGCTACCGTTGGCCATATTCAGAGGATCAAATTAGTCCAAGAAAGTCACCCAGACTACAATTTGCCAGAAATTTTCTAATTGTGCAAGTGCTCTGTTATTTCCTCCACAAAGAGGACAACATTTTCTGCAAATCATCTGGTATGATGTTAATCGCATCGGGTGATGGGTCCATATGGCTGCTCCTCGCATATCCCTTCCCTTGTGTACTTTATATTTTGTACACTCCCATCTTCTCTGAAATGTTGTGATTCGTACAGAAGTACAAAAACCACAATTTTGACACCTTTTGGGCATACAGACCGTAATTAAATGCAAATATGTGTGATGAAAGCGTGCATACTACATAAAGTCTTTCTTTGAAGACTGCTGCAAGGGCCTTAAGAAACCTCTTATTTAATACAGATGGCAACTTTCTTGAACTATTAAATACATCTTAATCAAACCACATTGTAGTGCCTTGTCTTCTGACTGGCACTATCTGTTTGTTAACAGTTATTCAATTAAGACCAACATTGGCCACATTTATATATAATAATCTTTTTTTGGACTGGGTCCCAAAATTTGATCAGCTGAATCCTGATCATTAAAATACTGACAAAAAATTTCAGTCACTCAACATGATAACACAATTATGGTATATATATCCAAGTTTTACCACAAAGTAGTTGCTATATATTTATCTAAAATACAATTACCTAAGTACACTTTTAAAAAATTCCGAGCATTTTTTGTAACCAAATTACAAACCCTGGTAAACGACAATCACAAATGACAATTATTTCCGAGAAAAAAACTAGTTATAAAGATTGTTATTACAGACAGTATAAAGTGAGAAGGCATGATTTTGTATACAAGTTGGTAAATTCTTTGATGTAAAACATGCAAAAATTTTTTTTCAATGTTTGGTGGTGTTTTGTGTTTGATGGGGAATCACAGCTACAATCTCTGTCAAAGAAAATGTAATCAAGAAATTGACAACTTTACTACAAATTAACATGACTGAGATGAGCCTTTCATTTCATCTCTGGTAAATTTCAGGTCAGGTCAGTTTTCTTTGGTGGCTACTACTACTACTGGTATCCTGGTAACCAGTACTACCTGTCCCAGGGCGGAGTTGTCGGCGGCTAAACCGTCACCCCCATTGGGTTTCTAAGGAAATCTGATGAGGGGGGAAACTGGTTACCCTGGTAGAATGAAAAAGCTCTACCTTGAAGGGCATCAGCTCTGGAGAGCTAATGGCGATCATCCAGTACATGCTGCCTTGCATGGTGGGCGTGGTTGCCCAAAGGCTAGACCCACCACCGAAAACTGTGGATTGACATCAGGAAGGCATCCGATCAATTTACCTTTTGCTCCAATAATCCTCACATAGCAGTATTGCTGAGTGAGGTATCTGGTCCACCCCCGTTAGGGGGACAAACCATATTTAAACTTTGTATATTTTGTAAAGGTTATAACAAGCAAGTCAGTGGTTTTTGAAATGGTTTGAAACCATCTCAAAAGGCACTGATCTTAGACTAGCTGTTCGGATTCATTTGAGTGCAGTTTTGTATGGGATTCCAAACATGGTCTTAGGAAATTCAGATTTTGACATATTTTTGAAAAGAATAAATTTGATTTTATTCTGTGGGTGTGGTCCTAAGCATTACACAGAAGTAGAACTAACTAAATTACATACTAAATGTATACGGGGATGATCGACTCCATTGGGTCATTTTTTTCATGAGAAATCCTTACATTGGGTCCCATTTCCCAGAGAACTGCATCAAAGCATGGTTAATAAGACCAAATGTTGGCATGCGACCCCAGAAAATTTTGAATGGATATATATTTGAAACAAAATCTTTAGAAATAGGTACCTTTTGTTACCAAATGACCCTTAAGATGTGGGCAAGGGTTTCTGAAGGCTCAGCCACACATCCCCGACCAAACCAAATCCCCCTCCCCTGATCGTGTGATGTGAACCACACCTCAACAAAAACAATTAAAATAGCTATAGTACCTTCTTTGTAATAATTGAGTGGATAATAAGTGAGATGGTTTACAAGATTGTAGCCTGATTTTGTTTTTCCAAATGGGTAAACACCGATGACGACATGATGCTAAATGCAACAAAGGCATGCATGTTTAAGTACTTTTGATAAGAGATGACGCTGTTTTTCTTTTTCGAACGTGAGTTGTGTAGTTCCAGCAGCACACTGGGTACAGGTTATATAAACCTACTTCAATGGTTGGGGAGATTCTCAAGTTTGGTTTAGAAAAAGGGACGTGCCTCCTACGACTATTTCCAGACAAAATTTTCCCCCCTCTTATAATCATACCTGAGATTTAGAATTTGGGCCAAATTTAACACAAATTTGCCATTCTTTACCAAATATTTTCCAACATGTTAGCAAAATTTGGCTTCAGATTGGTGAAAATTTACTGAATTGTTAGAAATTTTTGAAGTGGTGATTCATTCCATATCAAAATTGGAAGGCGGCACATCCATGTGGTTGTTTAGTGCTCGGAACACCTTAATAGCCACCTCAGATTCAATCCAATTGGGATGGCATCAAAAGCTTTCTACAGATCCACAATTAACACCCCACCCCCACCAAAAATGCAAACTTGAGAAATGCCCCAACCACAACACTCACCATCTACATCTAAATCTGTCTAAATGTCATGCTATATAAAAGTTCACTTTTCTGCCAAACTATCATATGAACACAATCAAGAAAATATGGAAGAGATTGTAGACCAGAGGAAAAGAAAACAATAACAAGGTGGTCAAACTCGGCATAAGATGATGTGGTACATATTACCATTGAACATGATCCTTAAGAAATATACAAAATATTTATAATATCAATTCGACTGGTTATATACTTGTTGTTATATAATACTTATTATTAGCATTGTGAAATTTACATTTGATATATGTACATAATGATCAGACAAAACTTACTAATTATAACAAATGCATGCGGTAAGAATTTACTTTGTAAAAAAGCAGAGCACAAAACAGAAATACTCGGTGATGAAATTATTTGCAAGCGACTAAATCCAAGTAAGTCGGAGCTTCTTTATACTGTCTGAGTGGGTGGGTGCTTGTGTAGCTGCTCAAGAAATGACTTAAAGGGGGATGGCCCGATTTAAGTATATGAAGTTTTCATCTTGATAGAAAAACCTTGACCCCAAAACCCCATCTGTAAAGTTCCGCGCCGATATTTCAATCCGTTTTGATGTGAGAGCTAGAAACGTGATTTTGTAAGCCCATAGAGTACTGTGTAAAATTAATATTGGTCGACCAAATGGAGTATATTTACGCTCATAATTTTCAAACCAAACATCCTTTAGCCCCAAGATTTCACAGGGTAAATGAGAAAAATAGTAGCTTTCTTCTGATACCAAAATGTTGACCACTTCCGGTAAAATCTGGGGTTCTGGGGACGAGGCTATAAGCGATCGGGCCATGGACCTTTAAATCCTTAAAACAATATTTTGGCAAATTTCAGAGTATAATAACTGGCAAGCAGAAACCCCTATGTATTGACAATGAAAAATCTGCATTTGTTTTAATTCAATTAGAATTTCGGAAAGAATCCGAGAATAGATTCTCGCAGATTCTCCTAAAAAGAAATCCGAGAATCCAAATACATTCTCGCAAATCTTATAAGTTACACTAGTTAAATGGAGGAGAATCTAAGATTGTCGTAAATCTAGACTGCGAGAATCTAAACAGATTCTCATACCTTTCCACAAATTCCTAACCCTGATTTTCAAACTTCGCCAAGGCTACGACTCGCAAAATGACGCTTTCAAAATAAGGTGACCAAAACGGTCTTAATTACAAGCAAATGATAAGGAAGCTCCGCCCTACACGTTTAGACTCTTGCACAGGCTGACTGAATCGATATATTAGCACCTAAATACAGCAAATTTGGCTTGCCAAAGAAGAAAATACTTAAAAAATAGAAGAATGAAAAAGCTCTGATTAGCAGAACTTTTTTGATGTGACCCAGAAGCGCTATTTATAAAATGTACACGTAACGCCTGGTCAAAGCGTCTGAATCCATTACATCGACTTGCTAAAACAATCGTCTTAATGTTTACATTTGAAATATTTCAGATGCAGCATAGGCTTACAGTGGACTCTATTCTTGCTCCAATATACAAAACATTCGGCAAAGAGTTCAAATTTCAACGCATGCAAAATTTGGTACATTGATTGGTGTAATTATTATTAGCGTAATTCTCGATACTGTACAGGCTTTGTACATAAATGTTACTAATCTAAACTAGCTCAAGATGTGATATGTATTTGGCATTGGGTCATTTTGCAAATATATGAACTGCATAGGAAGGCAATATTTTTACAGCTGAATGGCCTGTAAAGGGAAGGGGGGCTAATGTACGGGAGTTTCCATAACCTGACCCATCTGACACACTTTTTGTGACACACTTATGAATTCGGAAACCCTTCATGGAATAAAGCACACATTTATTCTGTTAAGGTTTCAGAATTCATAAGTGTGTCAGAAATAAAGTGTGTCAGGTCATGGAAACTCCCCTAATGTACTTCAATAGACACTCTCCCTTTGATGGTCAATTCTATTAGCTCAAGCCAAACGCACAAGGGATAGGCAGAAGAAAGAAAGCATAACAATACTATAACTTGTACCATGCTTTGGGTGCAATAAACAAGTTCTGAGTAATTTAAGGCATGTTCACTTCCAGATTTCAACATGTAGCGGTATTTCAAGACACAATTAACACCTTTATTTGCCTGTCTTGTGAATTTGTCATCTCTAAACTCTCCTGCATGTGGAAGTTTAAACTGATCAACAAGTGATTTGTTCCTAGTTTTGCCGGTTGGTCTACGTGGTCATTTGGTGTGTGGCCTGTTGCTGATAAATGGCATGTCCTCCCCTCCCCCTATTGTGTGTTGACACTACCACTTGTTGAAGAAGTTCAGTTGCCTCTTGAGTGTAAAGGTCCGTTCATACTTCCACTGCACTGCATTACTGTGCAGTAAATTTACTGCTATGTTCCGTCACTTCCGCTGCACTCCTAATCGATTTACTGCAGGTCAACCCAGGTCACGGTTTGCAGTAAACTTGCGAAAGATTGCAGGAAAATTGGCATACTGCACCACTGACTGCACCCCACTGCATCTTGCTGCATCACCAGTTAAAATAATTTTAACTGCGTTGCAATACTGCAAGTGATTGCAGTGACAATTTTGGTAGGCTGCATTGCAGCACTGCACTGCAATGCAGTGAAGTATGAACGGACCTTAACTTTAGAGCGAGAATGTTTTTGCAGGATATTATTTTCTCACTTAAAGACACTATCAATGATTCTCCTGAAGAGAAAAAAATATTTGAAATTTGCAGGAATAGCTTAAACGTGGAAGATCAGTCTGTAGAATTCTCATAAGTAATTTTTTTGCAACTAATAAATTATCAGAAAAGGAAGAACACAGCAGTGTTCAAAGATATGAATTGGCATTCAATTACGGAGAGTAATGACTATTATTATAGGTTTATTTGAGTCTTATCACTTGCATCGTGTGTTAAGAGACCCATAATCTTTACAGACATAAAAAATCTGATTTTTGATGATTTTTTTTTAGAATTATTTGATTTAGCAAATCACTGATAGTGCCTTTAACTTACCAACTGCAAATTTTAAAGCCAGTAAAAGCCTACTTAAATAATTTTGACTGATGGGTTTAATGACAAGCTGTTTGAAACTGCAAATTAAACAATTAACTGGCTAGCTAGGAATTATTTGGTTCATGCACTAAAGAAATTTTACTCCAAAAATTAATTCCTGTAGCCATGCAAGCTGTATGAGCTTACTGTAACACAACTCAAATTTGCGAGGGACTGAATTTCACGAGCACTTAAGATTCACAAAATGTCAAATTCAGCGCTTATAGCTCCCAGCTTTTGTAGCACTGTTTTTCATCATAGTGGGTCAAAGATGGTTGTTTTTGACCGGCTTAACAGCCAATCAGAAGTGCCATTATATCACAGGTACATGTGAATTGCAGTTTAATACCAGTGCTAGTTCAAAATTTGACAGTCTGACATTCTGCAAAATGAAAAACATCTGAATTCCTAAAATTAAGACAGCAAAAATTATCAATATCAGTGATTCATAAAAAAAAAACACAACTAGGCTCGCCTAGTATAGCTGGTTGAATATTATACAAATACTACATGGTTGGAGGGGAAATAGTGCAATCTATTTTTCCCAAGGTACTGGCTACAGGCCTACCACCCCGAACCCGAAGGGCGAGGGGTGGTAGGCCTGTAGCCAGTACCAAGGGAAAAATAGTTGCACTATTTCCCCGACATAGCATGTAGTATTTGTTTTATTACACCTTTATAAATATTTATGAGATAATGGTATTTCCAAAGTGCCTTTGGAGACCATATCGTGTTGACTGTAAGCTTTTCTTTGCATATATCGCCATCCCGTTTACGAACCTCGGTGTAAAATCACCCCAACAACTCGTCCAAGTCGGCACAATTTAGCGCTTCAGCTTCCGTGAGAAAACTTCCTTTTTCCATACAGTAGCCTGAAAAGATGTTCACAGCCTTCCGGAAAACAAATCGCGTGTTTTGTGCATCTTTATTTTATATTAACGCAGCATTTTCGTCGTCTGTCAAAGACGCTGAGCGACTAATGGCAGCGGCCATTTTGTTGTTGTTGTTAACAACTGAGGAAGTTCCTTCTTTTTAGGGGAACCATAATAACTACAATGCGTGACAAAATGCTAACATAGATAACTTTTCCCTCTGGGTACGATGATATAGGGAAAGTAGTAAAAAATACCGCATGGGAAATAGCTCAAATTCACTGATAGCTCAATTTATCATCCCTGTGTCAGGCGCAATTGACCAATGAAATGGAAGCACTTATGCCTATTATCTCAATTATATTTATAACAGGTTGTAATAATAAACAATTTTTGCGTGTGGTAGAAGATCTGAGTTTACTGGGGCCGAAGTTTGATTGAGGCCTGAGTTGATTTGGGGTCGAGTTGGATAAAATTCTACACTACAGTATAGCCGCGGCCGTTTTGACTGTGGTAATTCTTGCAACCCAAAACATGAAATCCTAATTGAGTGCCTGGTCCTTTGTAGGTTGGCCCCTACCAAACACCGAGCAAAAGAAGACGTGTTAATTAGGAATGATACTAGTGTTGTCGAAATAAATTCAGCTGCCAATAAACCGAACCCCCATGGGCAGCACCTTTCATTATCAGCCTTGAGTGAGTTGCATACAGATGCTATTACCGACCAGCAAAAATAAAGTACCCCGCAAATTTAAGTTGTTTTACATACTAAACCTGTGTTGTACATGGCCATATTACTTCCCATGTCAGTGAGCCATGCGTATTAGTTAATTCTTATATACAGATTGATTGGGAGTGTATGATTAAACAGCTGATTGAAGCAGCAGGCATGGGTACTGATAAAGCTTTTGAGGCACATTTAAAACAATACTTAGAAAGAGTACATACATACATGCCAAAACATTCCCCACCCTGCTGATACAAGTGACAGCTTTTGGCAACATATCGCTTTCAACCAATATTTGCACCCATGATATTCAAAATGCCAAAACATATTCGCCAATTGTCTTGCGACATAAATGCGCATACTGACCCTGAAGATTTGCAATGAGGAATTTTCCCATCAAGTATTATCGATTTCCAAGTTTGTGAGATTTGTGAATTAAACACATTTCTTTACAGTCACAAACCGAGTACGCATAGTTTAAAACAAACAACAATATCAGGGACAGAACTAGACGACTAACAGCGCATATTAAACGATTTGTCTATCAGCATAGTGTGGACCATATGATTGGTTTGGATGTAGATTTTGGGCGGGGCATGATTTTTTTGACTCATGGTCCACATTCTGCTTTAATAAGCTATTTGGTTTAAACAGATGTTTATTCTGAGATATCTATTCTGCGGTCAAATTACGTCAGACGCGTAATTAGTCGCCTAATCCTGTCCCTGAATATAGTAATACTGCATTATCAAAAAGTTTATACAACAATATTAAGAAAGCCTAATATACTCTCATCTCCAGCTGTCAAAGGTCAAAGTTTTCCTTTTACTATATATTACAGATTGAACTTAGGTCAAGGTATACAGATGATCATTAAAAGTGATCTGAATAAACCAATTGTTGACTTCATACTGCCAAACAGGTAATCTGTCAGATTTCGTCATTGACAAAATACAGTTGTATGATGCACATTTGAACATATTGTGGTGGCATATTCCACATTAAAAACAGTGCCAGACTATAACCACCAGTTCTAACTCACAAACATCTGCTTAATGTCATAAGGTGATATGGATCCTGTTCTTTCTCACGTGTGTGAATCCTGTGAATTTGTGACCTTTGGAATAAATCACATGGTTTATAACCGTAACGGTTAACATATTCATGATTGTTGGTGTAAAATGGGGGTAAACATCCAAATGACATGCTAATGTGTAACTTTATTTCCTTTTGATTATCACAAATAGCTAAGGAAAATTTTCCAGTGCAAGGATAAGTCTGGAATGAAGCCATTGTGGCAGAATTCCAGCACAGATCCTGTACAAGATAGGAAAATTGGAAGAGCATCTTTGAACCACTTCAAACTCAGCATGCTATACTCTGATCAGGACTAAATGTGACACGGTATATAAAAACCGAGGGCACATGTGGTGCAGTTCGATCAGCGCTAGCCTCATAAGCATTAGGTTGTGGGTTCGAGCCCTGCTGTCACCAATGTGTTGTGCACTTGGACAAGGCACTTTACCTCGCTTGCCTCTCTGCACCCAGGAGTATAAATGGGTACCGGCATATGCTGGGAATGCAAAACAGACAAGGCACTTTACCTCGCTTGCCTCTCTGCACCCAGGAGTATAAATGGGTGGGTACCGGCATATGCTGGAAATGTAAAACAGACTCGCTGTACGGGAGGAGTGATGGACCCCCCACAGCAACAATACGTGAAGGAGTCTGGCCCAAGACATAGAGATGGGCACTTCGCCTTCGGGTGCACCATTTGCATTTGCATATCAAAACCAAGTAGAGTTGGACAATAGATGGAATTTGATTTCTTTGTAAAATATCAAACAGACTTTTTGTTTTGCATTGCTTGTTTCATCTCAATTGATCATTGCTAACTGAATTTATGGAATTTTGAAATTTAAATTGTCAAAATGTTCAAAATGAGAAGAAGCCCATAAAGAAAATAAGGAAAATATGACGGAATATAAAAGGAAATATCTGTCAAATATATTCTTTACCAATGGAATTTTACTTTTTCACAGCATGATTTTAACATTTAGCTAGACTCCCAAATTTGTAAAAAAATGTTTTGATATAACATCACAAATATGCAACAATCACTGGTTACTGACATGGGATATCATGCACAACCAAAGAAACATGTAAGGGTATTTTTTTGTGCAGGATATATGCGTACCATGAAAAGGGTAGCAAAAACAATGAAATCTGGAAAAAAGGGTGTACTTTTCACACTTAATTTTGTATCGTATTCAGCTCATTGTGTGTAATTTTCGTACAGTCTATGCAGAAACAAATTTCTACTTGCTTATGAGGTCAAATATTGCCAATACTTGTTAACGATAGGGTTTTACACTTGCCATCCTTGTTTAGTGGTGCTTTTTAGACCGATCAAATTACTTGTGTAGGGTACTTTTTAAAACCCTATGGTCGCGCATGATATCCCCTTGTCAATGACTAGTGACCCCCCACCTGTTCTCTCTGGTTGCTGCTGGTCAGAGCGACGTCTTGTAGCTGTATTTAAACCCCAATGCAAGCACAAATAAGAAGAGGAAACTGTACTTTTTACATTTTCACAAAATCAAAATCATTCCCCGCAATGTTACTAGCTACATTATTGTAAAATCGGGTGGATATTCAGTGCAGGTTTGCAGTCTTCCAGATGACATCACCAACCCCAGAAGCAAAGGTTCCTTCATTCAAGTGAGGTGAGTACTTGGTATTTGGAGATGAGAGTGATGCCAAACTATAGACACAGCTATAAAATCCCCATGGGCGCTGGAATCTGCTGGGAGGGCATTGTCCTCTGTCCGATTTGCGGAAGTTGCAGATTGGGATTACCGTCTGCAGGAGCAAAATTGGTGGTCCCGGGGAAGCCTTGCTGTCCAATATATTGCTGACGTTGGAAGCCGGTTGCCATGTTTATCTGTGTGGAAATTGAGCAAAGGGTAAGGCAAGGTATTAGAATTTAACGACACCAACACAATTGTGTCGTATTGTGTCATCGTGGTTACAGCAAACATTTTACAAGACAACATTTATAACCACAGTTTCATTTAACATTATCGTAACGTATAAACTCAGTCTTTTGAAATAGCCAAAATACATTTTAATAGTTCAATAACAAAACAGATTTTTCATTTTAAAGAAATATTTTGGCAAATTTATAGAGACTTTTTGGGTAGCCTTAACTTTGTTGTTAAAAAATCTAAAATGAGTTCACATAAAGAACAACAAACTTAATGATTGCAATGACAGAAAAAACATGTCTACAGTAAAAGCACAACTACAAGATTGAAGGCACTATCAGTGATTTGCTAAATCAGAAAATCGAAAAAATCATCAAAATCAGATTTTTGCATGTTTGAAACAAGTACAGGTATCCTAACATACCCTGCAAATGATAGGACCAGAAGCAACCTAATAAGGACAAAATCGGAAATTTAAGCCATTACTGTCCGTTCGGAATTACTACAACACGTAATTGAATGGAGATTCTTATCTTTGAACAATGCTGTTTTCTTTTCTGTAAATTTTCCAGTTGGAAAAAGTAACTTATGAGAATTCCACTGACTTATCCTTTACTTTTAAGCTATTCCTGCAAAATTAATAGACATTGACTCTTTTGGATAAATCACTGATAGTGTCTTTAATAACAAGAGATACACTGATGAATTAATTCATCACTAGTCCAGTCCATGTACCAAGTAAGAATGACCAATTTCAAATTGTGCTAAAACAATTAGTTTCTAGTAATTAACAACCACATCAAAACAAATACTTTCTTCCTACACCATCATAACATACAACCACTCAATACTTATGAAATGTTGCAGTTTGATTGACGCTATATGAGCAAAAATGACTACTTTATGGCACAGCTTTTTATCTAAGGAAGGAAGGATTCCTAATCCAGATTTTTGAACTTCCAAAATGTAAATCACTGTTTTGTGTATTATGTTTATTAGTTATTAAACTAGCCCCTTACACAGACTATACTCCTAAAAATATTCAAAACCAAGGAAAAACACCACTTTTTGGAATTTTTCTCAAAAAAAGATGAAGTATTAAGGGCAGTGTGAACCTTGAGTTTCCGAGTATCTATTTTGGTTTGTAACTTTGCAAATATTTAATTATTTATGTAAAAGTATACATTTCTAGAAAGAAAATTGGACGATGAACCCGATGATGGCAATGACAGAAAAAACATGTCTACAGTAAAAGCACAACTACAAGATTGAAGGCACTATCAGTGATTTGCTAAATCAGAAAATCGAAAAAATCATCAAAATCAGATTTTTGCATGTTTGAAACAAGTACAGGTATCCTAACATACCCTGCAAATGATAGGACCAGAAGCAACCTAATAAGGACAAAATCGGAAATTTAAGCCATTACTGTCCGTTCGGAATTACTACAACACGTAATTGAATGGAGATTCTTATCTTTGAACAATGCTGTTTTCTTTTCTGTAAATTTTCCAGTTGGAAAAAGTAACTTATGAGAATTCCACTGACTTATCCTTTACTTTTAAGCTATTCCTGCAAAATTAATAGACATTGACTCTTTTGGATAAATCACTGATAGTGTCTTTAATAACAAGAGATACACTGATGAATTAATTCATCACTAGTCCAGTCCATGTACCAAGTAAGAATGACCAATTTCAAATTGTGCTAAAACAATTAGTTTCTAGTAATTAACAACCACATCAAAACAAATACTTTCTTCCTACACCATCATAACATACAACCACTCAATACTTATGAAATGTTGCAGTTTGATTGACGCTATATGAGCAAAAATGACTACTTTATGGCACAGCTTTTTATCTAAGGAAGGAAGGATTCCTAATCCAGATTTTTGAACTTCCAAAATGTAAATCACTGTTTTGTGTATTATGTTTATTAGTTATTAAACTAGCCCCTTACACAGACTATACTCCTAAAAATATTCATAACCAGGATAAACACCACTTTTTTGGAATGTTTCTCAAAAAAAGATGAAGTATTATGGAAGAATCTGATTCTTTTATTTTCAAATTCGTCCACCCCTTGTGAGAAAAAAAAATTCCAAAAGAAAATACTCCTACCAGTTCCACAATTTATTGGGATCAAAATGGGTTTCTAGCAGCCAAGGACTATTGACCATTTTACAGCTACTTTGGTTTCAGATGTATGGGGACACTGATTAACTTATCTCAACTTTTATGTATCCAGGGTATTTTTGTTAGGGTAAGTAAAACCGGGCCCTTGCCTCAGCAGCCAAGCACCTTCAAGCGACACTAAACTTTTATGCGGGAATCATCCTAACAAAAGGCTACAGCAGGAGTTATAGGGGTATATCCACTACCAAAAATGTGGGTATGCTTTAATATGCTGAAATAACATCACGTAAGTCCATAAGTGTAAAAAAATACTGCGTGTAAACTTGCGTCATCCCCCTGGCAAGATGGCACTATGGCACATGACCTCAGATGACCTTTGACCTTGGTCCATGACCTTTCATATCATGCACATATGAAGAACTCCAATTGCATCTTAACACCAAGTCTGGTTTCAACTGGACTTGAACTTTTCGAAGGAGACCTGAAAAATGAAAATCTAACCTTGGTTAGAAAAGCTAACCAAACTGGAACACACCCACACATGGATATGCGTGCCCTCGCAATAACCCCCTCTGATTTTCAAGCCAGGGGGATAAAAAAGTTCTTTTTTTTTACTTTTCTAATTTTGTTTTAATTACTGCAAAATTTCTGGAAATCCAAAAATTTCCGGAAGTCTTACATGCCTGATGTATGTACGAGGAGTACCAATTTGGTACTGATGTACTGACACTATAGGAACACACACATTTTTGTACGAGTTCGGTTACACTAGACAACTCCCTGCAATACAAAGGCGGAAACCATGCATTGGATCCTTGGTTTTGGGTCCCATGGGACTCCCTGTCGGTCCACTAAGTTTATTTACTGCATCAGTATTAAATTCATGTTTCATGGGATCCAACATTTATTTGTTAATATGTTTTTGGTATCTCATGGCAAATACTTTTTATTCATTTTTTTTCTGGCAAATGTGTAACTCGTAGTAGTTGCAAAACACACATGCCAAGCATGCGCACACACATGCATGCACACACACACAAACACATACAGACTTACAAAATCTACATTGTGGGGTTTCTACTAAAAAATATCTTAAAAAGTCACTTTTTTCTTAAAAAACATTCTTTCGTTACTATAAATTTCGTTACTATATAGTAACAAATTTTTTCTCTTAAAAAGACACTTTTTTTGAGATTTTAAAAGAATTTTTAGTTTTTTTCATTTTTTTTTTTTTACTAAACTTTCTCATTTTTCTTAGCCTTCTCGATTTGCGCACACGCCTATAAAGTTACTAAACTAGATCATCCTCTTTTTTCCTTCTCTTGTACTTAATAAACCTCAATACTAGATTTAAGTTTATTCGTTAAATAGGACCAGTAATTTAGTAACTCTGTTTAATAACCCCAACAACATCAAGAAAAATCAACCCCACAGACGTTAAATACCCCACACCGTAATATATTCGTTTCTCCATACAAATAACCCCACAACGTCACTCTAGCAAGCACACACACACAACACACCACCCCATTGGCAAGAGTTCCATATGTACCCCACTTCGAATGTTTCCTGTAAACAAATTATTTTGTTTTTGGTCCTTAGGTTAGGGTATTTGTTGTTTTAAGGCCAGAAAATAAAAAGAAATTGTTTCCTATACAATTTTAGGGGGGGGTACATATGGAACTCTTTCCCACAATTTTGTATCATCTATGTACTTTCCAAGGACCAAGGATTTTATTTTGTTATGTCCTCAAAACTTAATATGATACAAGCACGCAGCTGCACACCAGGCACCCCCCCACCATAACCAAAACATACACACAATTTAAAGGTTTTGCCAAAAATGACTTAAACAAAATATGGTTAACTTAAGAGGTAAAAATATTAACATACCCTGATGTTTTTGTGATTGAAATAACAGAGGTGCTTGAGGGTCATTTCTTAACCTCCATATGACGACCATCTTGTTGTCCATAACTAATTTGCAGCTCTCAGTGGTCTCTCCCTCAAAGATATCAATGGGAAATGTTCCATTGGCAAACCCTCTACCAGTAGGTTCCATGGTTGGGCCGAGGAAAAATCTTCATTAGGCAATTGGACGGGCGGTACTGACTCAGCAGCAAAAGTTTCCAATGACATTTGCTTGCTGCTGCAGAAGCAAAGCGTTGCCCGCTGATGCGTTCAGCTGTTTGTTAACTGTGCCTTGAAGTGTTTGTTCTAAGAGCTGCTGTTGTTGAATCGGAGAAGCAAGTTGATATTTTGAGTTGGTTAGAGGTAAGCTGCATTTGTTGCTGTTGCGGATGCGGTGTGTTAGCTTAAGCTGCTGCTGTTGCTGCTGAAAATTGGTCGCTGAATGCGGTTGGCTGATGCTGCATGGGTGCTGCTGCTGCAACTGCTGTGTTTTGAACTTGCTGTTGCTGCAATGATGCTGGGGGGGACTTCCTGAGAGCCAAAGTCCTGTGGGTTGAAGCTGAGCACTCTTGTCTGAGTTGCTCATCATTTGACACTGTTCTGTGCCATTGTCAGGGCCGCATGGTGGTTTGTTCATGTAAAAGTAGCCATTTGATGCTACCATGTGGTGACTTGGAGACATTTTGAAAGAGGACTGTGCTGTGGTGTTCTATGGAAACACCACTTTGCGGCTGCTGCAATGTCCGATTGGAAACAAACCTTGAGTTGGCGTTGTCCCTGTCATTTGTTGCTGGACATTTGCTGAGGTTGATGAGACTTATTACACAATCACAATTTGGCGGGATAAGCCCGAGTGTTCCATTGCTGCTGGTGAAATTCTTGACATTATATGTTTGTTCCTGAATGAACACCTTTGATCAGCACAATTCATAATCGCTATTTAACTACAGGCGAACCCAGGGTTGGTCATGGATCCCTGGCTAATTTCTGCAGTCTGTTGGGGTTACCACCACCAATAGTTTTGACATATGTAGGCCAATGCAAAATACGTTTTTTTTTGGGGTTTTTTTGTTGGGAGAAAATTGGTTTTTGATCCATAGGGCTGCCAGATGAGAGCCGATTCAGCAGACATGACCGGACTAGGAGGCATCACCTCCATTGGACCTAGCGTCACCGGGGGGGGATGGACCGTCGAAAAAAAAAGGAATCTCTCCACATTGGTATGCGGGCAACTAAATCGCGACCTAAACTGCTTGGGACAGGTGACCTATTCTGGAGTGTCAAGCTCTCCCGTCTACTTGGAAAGGCGCTTTGTCGTATCTCTGTGTGGAGTCGCCCGAGCAGTATCCAGGTCTGCTCCATGGGGCGGCACAGACCAAATCCAAAGGACTGTTTGCCGAAATCACTATTAGAGGCTGGGCCGACTTCTTTATTTGAACATTCACAAGGGACTCATTTGCTGTGAAATCTGAATCAAGCGTCATCGTTTGCGGGGGAAACTAGAGGTGAGGTCTGAGCGAGCTTGTTGCAGGCTGGAGGCTGGGATGAGGTGGGGGCTGATGAGGTGGAGGCTGTGACAAAGTTCACAATCGGACTATCCGTGATTGCTGTGTTTCCCTCTGGAAGACGACCAGCCTGTGAAGTTAGCATGTTAGACTGGAAGGAAGGATGCGGAGACGTGGGAGAATCATTCGCATCAGCGGTGGTAGGACGAGATCCCTCCGTGTAAGAACACATTTGGAAGGCCTGAGAGATGGTCCTCAATTAGCTCGGGTTCAGTAGTTGTTACGCATGTACGGTGTCGAACGGTACTTGAAACCTTCAAGTCCTGGACCCACTCTTACATTTGGCGGTGGCTGCACTGTGTGCGTTGCTTCAGATGCGTCTTCCAGTCAGTTTCCTCCTCTCCATACCTGGATTGCGGCCTTTATACCGTTGGCAATGTGTGGTGATGTGAAGCTCCAAAACCAGGGAGGGAGGTCCTGGTGGGGAATCCCGGTGGGGGCACTAGGGAAGACTTGTAGGGCGACTGATGGGAAGGGTTTACCAGGCCATTAGGGGGGAAACTCCCATCGGGGGCCCGCCACCAGGAGGAAACCACCCAGGTGGTCCTGCTCATTTGGGGCCCACTCCAGCAGAAAAAGATGGGAGATAACGTTCTTCCTAGCTTCCCTCTAACCACTCCCTCTTGCTTTGTTTTTTCATCATAAATACCTTTTCTACTAATGTTTTATACCCCTCTGCAAAATAAAACAGAAAGAAACGTTATAAGTAATTATGTTATTTTTTGAATTATTCTAAATCAGCAGATCAAACATCCCCAAAAGTAACCCCCCACCCCTGAAAATTTAAAGTTCAAAGGAGAACCGTATTATACATAATGGGATGACATTTGGAAGCAGTGGTTTATTTACGCATATTTTTGGACCCTCATTTGCGGCGATCGGCTGAGTATTGATGAAGTTGTGCCCACTTAGCCAAAAACCAATCCTCGGGATTTTAAAACGTTGCAGTTATCTTAGGTGGGTGAACCGGATTGAACAACCATCAGCCCCCAACTTTATCTCCAATTTCAGCTTGTGGTATAGGAGGAAAGGTTTCTCATTATGCCAGTGAAATGTTTCTTGAAGTTATGATCACAAAAATTCTCAAAATTGTTTTTTTTTGGTCTCGACCACACTTAAACATTCCAATTTTCAATACCAAAATCTCAATATATGGAATCTCAATCTCTTTTGATGGGAGTAAAGTGGGGGAGGGCGTGAGGTTGCAATCGGGTCGCCCACTTTAAGGAGTCCTGCTTTTCTCCCGAATGTGCTCAAGATTGCAAAAACCCCATCTGTTCTTTTCTAATTTTTGTTGGCAAACTTAAGAGTGAAAATCCGTTTGAAAAAATTTTGCTGCAAATTACAGGAACATTATCATCTTATTTTTAAATCCTTGGGGAAAATTCCTGGTCCCAAAGTAGATTTCTAAATATATCCTACAACAATTAATTAAAAGGTTAGGACACTAAACCACTTCACTGAACTTGTGATTGATTGTGCCCCTTAATTACTCCGGTAACTTAAGTCTCAGTATCCCTTTTGTTTAATTTCCGATGACATTAATATAAAACAGTACTTTGCCACTCAAGACAGCAGTTACAAAACAAAACATAATTGACAAATGTTATTCAATTTTAATATGTCTAGTTTCTTAGTTTTAAATTACCAACTTGTATTTTATTATAGCGTTTGAGATCAATAACTTAATCTTGTGCAACATTCATGATTTCACTCTTGCCTATTTGATCTCAGACAATTTCACGATAAAAGAGCGATTCCCCAACTCCATTCTTTAACTTCGCACTTCTAATCTCAAGGTATTTTTGAAAACAGTGATATCAAAAAATGTTACGATTCTGTTACGCTAGCTTCCATTTGCACCATTGCATCGGGTTATTTTTTTTAAATGGAATGAATGACGCATTTGAAGGGGGATGACAAATTGAAGTCATCAAGTTTTCATCTTGATAAGAATGGCCTTCACCCCAACAATCCCCATCTGTAAGTTTCGCGCCGATATTCAAAACGTTTTGAGGTGGAGAACTAAAACCGTTGATTTTGTTATATCCCATTTAGAGTACTGTTAAATGGGCAACGAGAGATTTCCAAACATATCAGTGTCCCTAAAAAAATTGCAAGTACTGATTTTGTGCCCTGAGGTAAGGCTTTCCATCAGAAAAAATAAACCCAATCTGAAGGATTAATTTAAGTGAGAAAGTGGCTTTGGTACAACAATTTTGAAAATTCTAAATTTCGTTATTTATCGGAGGCAAATACAAAAATCAGCCTTATGTTTTATATTTGAAATATAAGCAACTCAGAATCACCTTTGTCTATTTTTTAAGGCATTTCTGTAATCCAAATACAAGGTAAGAAATGTATTGGTGTTAATATCTATAGGAAAATTACTATTAGACACAATATTTGGGGTGACTCAAAAAAATCATCTAGTGCACCTTTAAGTATACACTCAGGGCCGTCCCCAGAGGGGGGTGTGGGGGTGTGACCACCCCACATACAAATCCTATCGGCAAAAAATTGTGGACCTGTCAGCCACATGGGTCCTTAATGTCGGCAAATGGACAGTTTGGGGCGTATTTTGGGCGTCCACTCCCCTATTTATTGTTTGTTGCAGAACAGAATGAACTATAGTGGCTTTGTGTGCCATTGAACAGCCCCCCCCTCCCCCCCCCACCATTGGTGTGGCCATGTTGAACCCCCCCCCCCTTGTGTGCCGTTGTGGGCCAGCCCCCCCTTTCAGAATTGCTAACCGAGTGAAAAAAAAATGGGTCCGAAACGGCCCCTGGTTTTGTCACAACACGAACTCAACATCACCCCCCATTAAAAATGGTATGGGGATGCACCCTGATTTACTCTGTCTCTCCCTGTACTCAGACATTGATGTTAAGATTGCACTTTTAGTGTTTTAGACGTTGACCTCTATTGTGGCATGTCTCACTTAGGGAGAGGTCACTATTTACACTGAGTTGATGGGAGGAGTTGAGGCTAAGATGGCTAGAGCTTAAATATTTGGAAGCTGCATTTCAATTGGCTACGAAATGAATATAGATGTAATTAGCCACATCAGCTATTCATATGAAAGGCAAGCAGTGTTCAGGGTACAATTGTGCTGCCAATATGGGCTCTTTCATCCATCTTGTATGGCAACTTTGGGTCACCTTTTTCAAATGTTCTAAAATTGGTAGAAAACCTAGGCTAATTTCCTCAAATACAGCCAAAAAGGTTCCAAATGATGAAAAATTCCTAACAGAACTAAGGACAAATGACCATGAAGGTGGTTGTGCTGCACACGTGGCTCTCATTTTCAGCCTGTTGTATAGCATGAATGCCCTTTTTTATGCCCCCCCCCCCACAAAGTTTTTTTTTTAATTTGTCATAATTTTGGAATCCAAAATTTTCTAAGATTTTTTTGCACATTAAGACAAATTCCCTTTCCTCAATTCGAGCCAGCACTGAAATGTTAAAACTTTTTGGGTGATTACGACACCTCAAGTTAAACTTTTCCAACCTCTGCCTCAGCCAAAACTGGTATTAAAGTGGGCCCAACCTCTATGCCCTACCCAAAAAAAAATACGCAACATAAACCCCCCCCCCCATAGTGACATGACAAAGTACATGCTCTTAAATCGCTTGACTTATCCTGACATGACGGTCCAGCAAGTCAATTCAGGGTGGCTTAAAAGTTCAACAGACTGTGGCCACTTATGTAGGCCACTACTGTCACAGGGTCACAATCATCGGGGAAATCTTGTCACTGTCAAATTTTGGTTCACATTGATGTTCTTCCCACATGAAAAATTTGGTGGAAATAATCTGTCACGAATCATAAACACCTTGCCACATGTGCGAACGCGCCATTCCCTGCAGGGGGAGGTCTCCCAGCATTATATGTAATGGTCTTGGGTGCCGCCTTAATATGTGGATTTTGGACAAGTTGAAGGCAATGGTAAATTTGGGTCTTCGGGAAATGGGATAGCTCAATCTTTGTGGACAACAGTAGCCCAAAACACGAGATTAGTTTTGTCTCTTATATTGATACCAATAACATTCGTGTAAGGAAAATTTTGTCCCAAGAGAAAAGATGGCTTAATTTATCTCAACAACAGCGAACAAGCAAGATTCGTTTTGTTTATTATTGATACAGATAGCATTCTTCATAAGACATACTTTGTACCCAGAGGAAAAGAGTAGTAGCCTTTGGATAAACTTGAAACTGAACGGGCACCAGGAGGGGATTGTAACTTTCTTAGAAATCAGGACTGATGTGAAATTATGGTTTCAGAATATGTGCAGACCAAATACAGAATGAAGTTGATGTTAGGGCTCAAACAGTACAAAATTAGTGTAAGACTTTTTTAAAAATAGCCCCCCCCCATGTGAAGTTAGGGTGAGGGCTTCAGAACAGATGTGGAATTAGTGGCAATGGTTTTGGAAATAGAGGTGTGAAATTTAGGGCGAGGACTTCAGAATGGTTGTAAAATTAGAGCAAGGTTTTAAATAGGTGTGAATTAGGGTGAGAAGCTTCAGAACAGATGTAGAATTAGTGCAAGTATTTCAAAATGTCGGAAGTTAGTAGCTGCTTCAGAACAGATGTGAAATTAGTGTACAGGTTTCAGAAATAGGTGTGCAGTTATGGTAAAGACTTTGGAAGAGATAAAAAATTAATGCAAGGGCTTTAGTTAAGTGGGAATTTAGGATTACGGCTTCCAGAACAGATGATGAAATTAATGCAAAGGAATTCAGAATAGTTGTGAAGTACAGCGAGGAACTTCAGACGGATGTTCAATTAGTGCAAGGTCTCAGAATGGTATGAAGTTTTTTCGGACGACCAGCAGGTTCCAATTGATTAAACTGTCCTCTGCAGTTGTAGCGCGATTAATATTCCCAACCCATCTGTAAAGTTTAGCGTGATATTTCAATCCGTTTTTCATGCGAGAGCCTAAAACGTGATTTGTAAGCCCCATAGAGTACTGTAAAAAGTAAATTAGTCACTCAAAATGGAGCACTTGTCAGTTCATAAGAACATCCAAACCAAACGCCTTGTGGCCCTAAATTTTTCACAGGGTAAATGCGGACATAGTAGCTTTCTTTTAGATCCCAAAATATTGACTACTTCCGGAAAATCGGAGTCTGTATAGGTGCTTTTTGCAATCAGGCCATGGACCTTTATAATACGCGGAAATGTCTGGGGTGTCTCTCATCCACTGACATTTAATTTTTTTAAATTCCTTTTTTCTTGATTTTCAGGCAAGTCAAGGAATTTTACTCACCTCTTGGTATTGGTGATTGGCTTTTGCAGTTCGTAGAGTTTGTGCGCGCCCCCAAACGGGAACTTGCAGGCTCTGCTTCGGTTCTCTAAATGCTGCCGTCCTTCCTCATCACTGTGTACAATGAAACAAAGATCAAATTAACAGCGCATCTAATTAGGAATTGGCTGTGAAGGACACAATTACACTTTTTTGTCAATTCACTTTACATCATTTTGGGAATGCCACCAACCACACATTTTTGTTTTATATTCAAGGTTTATACAACGATGGTGTATATTGCTGCAATTTCCACAGGACAACCTTTCACAGAAAAGGGAATACTTTAGAAAGAGAAAACAAAGTCTGGTATTGGCATAGCGCAGCTTGTGTTGCCTGCTGCTGCATTTGTGACCTTTGACCTTGAATGTGACCGTTACCTTCATAAACAAATGAGAGTTTGCCTGCACTATCCATAAACCAAGTTTGATCCAATTGAACTTAATTTCCACTTTTCAATTCAGGTCAATTTTACATTTTAGCCTATTTTTACATACAAACTTGAACTCACATGACCTTTGACCTTGGTAATTTCCAGATCACTATGAGGAATGGGCAATAGAGGGCATAATAACATACAATACCTGACCTGTGTAGGTCTATGTGGTAAGAATCCGTGATAAATTTGATTTTTACAGGGTTGAAAGCTTTTGTATGCTTCCACTTTTATCAGCTTTGGAATTGTGTCAACCACTACTTAACCCAGCACTACCCAACCTATAATACAGAGTCTGTCTGATTTAGCTCATTCGACACAACATGAGATACCCCTGAGGTCCCAATCAAAATAGTGCTTTTATATCTCTCTTAAACCATACCATCATTCTTACATTATAACTGATTAGTTCATTACATGATATTACCTTCCAAAATAACCACAATCAAATTTTGCTTAGGCCAAAAAAAATTCCTCGACCTTTTGACAAAAAGCAAAGTGCCACGCTCTTTTCTTTTTTTTAATTTTATAAAAAAGGCTATGTCTAATGCGATTTTATTTTTTAAATATTGTTTTCTGATTTTAGCCATATAACCTGTATGCACATCGGATACTGTAAATAGGGCTGTGTGCCACCAGGTCTACATACTCATCCCACAACTGGCGAGAACAGGTCTGCATTGAAGAATAAAAGGGCATCATTGCCTGGAAAAAAATCATTGCCGCTGCTTCCATCAATGAGAGACGTGGCCAAATTATGTAGCAATGCCGTTTTTGGAGCATCGGGGCAAGGCCCAATTCCTGAACCATTTGTGATTCCGCACGCGTACAATCATTGCAATTTTTTAAAAATGAAATTCAAAACCAAGATCAAAAATAATGTTTTCCTTTCTTTCGAATCACACGCTGCTTTGCGTGTATGGCCGCACTGGCTGTGTAAGAGACAGCTCGTGTTTGCCGTAATTACGGCGTCAATAGTCTAATATGTCATCAATCATACGGCCGGGTGCTGTTCATGAAGAAAATGGGGGAAATATCGAAGCAGTGAGCTACTCGAATTTTGATTTTCATCAACGTATGCTCGCGGGGTAAAGAGACAAACTGTCTTTTTTGGCCTAGAAGATGAGGATAGGTATTGCCCAGGGGGTTAAAATTTTTCAAAAAATAAAAAGGTAATTGTATGGAGAAAGTGGTGCTACAATGAAATGTTCTCTTCACATGACCCCACTCTAAATCATGGGAATGCTTAACTTTTCTTTTGATTTACCTCATAAGGTCGATGCGTCGAAACACGATCTCTGGTTTACCATTCTTGTAGTTGACCCGAACCTTTCGCCTGCCCCACAACCATTGCCACTTCTTTGTCATCAGACGGAAAAAGATGAACCCGTTTCTTCCCTTCCTTATCACTCACTGCAAAAGACAGATTTTTACTACACAAGATTAGGTGGATTATTTTTAATTCCTATAATACAGCAAAATATCCGCCTGATTCCTTGTGTTTGAAACCATCACAATATTCACAGAGAGACTGTCTGTCCACACTGTTATTAAGAAAAAAAAAAATCATTTTTTCATATTCGGGAAACCATCCAAAAATATGGTAGCCACAGGAGTTGGGGACGTGACTCAGAGATTTTGGAATATATATTTTTTTTAGTAGTATTAAAAAATGTCAACTGGAACAAGAAAGTCACCTAAATGGCTCAATGCCCAAATAGTTTGAGATGAACAGATTTTTCATTTTGAAGCAGTAACATTTACGTGTAGCTTTACTGTGTAAAACAAAATTTCCGGATCCGGAATTTTGTTACAGTTGTGATTTTTCTATGTGAAGGAAGTTGAGCTTATTAGCTATTTCACATAGTGATTAGTATGTGGACAGCATATGAACAAACACGATTTGTTTTGAAAATTGAGGGTTCGCCCTCATCTGGAAATCTGGAGTCACCTTTAGCAAATTGGAGTTGTGGCCGCTCACATCTGCACATCTCAATAAAGGGTTCGTAATCATGTCAGACGTCTAAACAGACACTAACCTTTCGTAACTTGTGCTTTTTTTTTTACGCAACGCATATGTTTCATCATCCGTCGCGCAAAGCAAGCTCTAAAGACGCATCGTTTGATGTCTGCCGATGAAGTTATGAACCCACCTTAAGGGGTTGCCGTTTCCTTTGTGGTCATTGCTAGTTTCTCAATTTTTTTGCACAAAATGAAATCTTTTAAAGTTCTATTTAAAGCACCCGTTGCATATCAATTGCACAAGATCTGGAGGGTCTGCTTGATAGAACAACCAAATACTCCTTTCAGTAAAATAGTTCTGTTGTATGCTCACAGGACTGGCTTCATCAGTACAAAAATGGAGACCGAATATGGATGCTACACTCAACTCATCTAAACTTGTTTTTTAAATAAGGAGGCCGTTTAAATCAATGTGTGTTTCTCTTTTATTAACATTGGCAAAAAGACCCTAATCGGGCTGAAAATAGTAATGTGGAAAATGATTAAACAATTTCCTCAAATCAGGAAATTTTAAGAAAACTGACATCTCTTTCAACATTGACAAGCTAGATATGATTGATGATTTTCCATGTAATAAAATACTCAAAAGCGAAGAACGGCAAAAAAAAAAAGAAACTTTCTTGCCACAGCAGGAAGGTTTTTATAACCCGTTAGAATCACTGATTTCTTTAGTCAATGATTTTCCCTAGCTGTCAATTTCCATAACAATGCAGGCTGAAGCAATTACCATATTAGCTCATTGACGATTAGGAAATTGAATCAATACCGTTATTTGAAACGACACTGGAGACATCAACTTGAAAGAAACACCGTAAACAATCGTAAGCATTTAACTAGCCTAGCCTTTCACAATGCATTCTCAACTCGGCAAAGTTTTAATCCAATGACGGATGACGATTCACCATAAATGATCTTAATCTTGGCCATCAACACAAATTTATGACAGAGCTGACAAATGACTTCACTTGCGGATACATTATATCCGTCATCGCTTGTCAAACACATTATATGTGCTAATCCTTCCAGTGCGATCTTTATCGCATTTTGACGGCTTTAGAGGCATTCCAAATGTCAGGTAAAGGGAAGAGAGGTGGAATGCTGACTTTGTACAGGGTGTGGATTGGAGTGGAATTATAGGTGACCAATACAAATTGGGGCATCATTCTTGTACATTGTTGTAGCCAGAGGCATGCAATATTAACCTAACCTGGAATAACAACAAAATAATAGTTTGGTGAACAAGTTCATTGAAAATGGGTCTTGCCTTCATGTCAGTATCAATGAATGTTTATAATCTGAACCATAACCTTTAATTATCCCCCAACATTAACCCTAGACTATTACCCAACCCTAAACACTAATCCCTAATCCTATTCCCTAACCTTGAATAGGGTGGAGAAAGTCAACTTAGCAAGGTGGGGATGTAGTGTTTGAAGGTGGAGAAAGTCAACTGGGCAAGGTGGGGATGTAGTGTTGTAAGGTGGAGGAAGCCAGGCTGGGCAAGGTGGGGATATAGTGTTGCAAGGTGGAGGAAGTCAACTGAGCAAGGTGATGATGTAGTGTTACAAGGTGGAGGAAGTCAACTGGGCAAGGTGGGGATATAGTGTTGCAAGGTGGAGGAAGTCAACTGAGCAAGGTGATGATGTAGTGTTGCAAGGTGGAGGAAGTCAACTGAGCAAGGTGGGGATGTAGTGTTGCAAGGTGGAGGAAGTCAACTGGGCAAGGTGGGGATGTAGTATTGTAAGGTGGAGGAAGTCAACTGGGCAAGGTGATGATGTAGTGTTGCAAGGTGGAGGAAGTCAACTGAGCAAGGTGGGGATGTAGTATTGCAAGGTGGAGGAAGTCAACTGGGCAAGATGATGATGTAGTGTTGCAAGGTGGAGGAAGTCAACTGAGCAAGGTGGGATGGTGTTGCAAGGTGGAGAAGTCAACTGGGAAAGGTGGAGGATGTAGTGTTGTAAGGTGGAGGAAGTCAACTGGGCAAGGTGGGATTAGTGGTGCAAGGTGGAGGAAGTCAACTGGGCAATGGTGAGGATGTAGTGTTGCAAGGTAGAGGAAGCCATTGGGCAGGTGGGGATGAGTGTTGCAAGGTGGAGAGTACAACTGAGCATGGTGGATGTAGTATTGTGAGGTGGAGGAATGAAACGGGCCAGGTGAGGACATATAGGAGGTCTACTCCAAAAACCAGCAGACACGAACTACACTCCAAAAAAAAAAACCTACCCACCTATGCACAACACCAAGCATGCACCCACCCACCAAAAAAGATAATATGATGAAAATTATACTGACATTACAGACTTAGTTTGTCCATTCAAACAACACGCTTCAATTAAAACCAGGACTTTCTAAATGAAGACACTTATCATCTGCAAACAGCTCAACAACAACTTGCTTGACTCATGTATCTACCAGGTACCCCTGTCAGCCCGCATCTGGAACTATACATGCATGACTACAGGGGACTACTCGGAATACTTACTGGGGTATCACCGTGGCCTGCAAGGGAATTGCAATGGACCGAGTTGCACAATAACACATTGAGGGTTTCCTAGCGAGAAAGGACCCATCGCAATTCTGGGCCTTTGTGTCCGTTGTGTTGTTATTAAGTGTTGTGCCTGCCAAATCTAATGGCGATTCACAGATTCTTATCTAAGGAAATGTTGGAAATATTGAGTGAAATTGTGAATTTTCTTACAGTTTGACATGTACAAAGTTGGGAAGTGATTTAAGGATTTAACCATGCTATGCTGTGATTTATCAGAAATTAGCAACTTGATGCCCACGGATCAATGCATTTTAATCTTGCGAAGACAGCTTTGGCCACCCACATGTGATAAAAATGTGGACACGTCATTCCCATATAAACCACTACGTAACAGGGTTAAATCCTTCAAACTAAGACATGATAAACATAACCCAAGTTTTTCCACACAACAAGACTTAAAACAAAACCAAATAAGACAAAGAAAACCTTCCTTTTGTATCAGAAGATTATTACACAAAATATCCACAGATCAATTAGGATTGGATTGAGTGGTAAACCTGGCCCACATGGGACTGGACCAAATGGTTATAAACAAGTTTCCACTTCCTATGCATCAAAACCTAATTTGCTTGCCTGAAAACGATATGGTATACCGGAGTAGAGTTCAAACATTTGCTTTATTTAGGTTGTCTTCATCAAGAAATAAGTCCTGATCAAGGTCCACCACTGTTTTCTATAACAAAACTTTCAGCAAAAATAATGAGTAATGTGGACGGGCTAGTTAGAAGCAGGCGGTGGCAGCCAAGCTTCATTCATTATAGCAATTCACCAAAAATGTCAAAAGAAATTACAGCAATACGGAGTGCAAACCACAAACCAATTTGGGTGCTTTGATGTGGGTCGGTCATGGGTGTTCCCATGACCTACATACGACCTCGTCCTCGTTCGTTATTAATACAAAAAAAAAAAAAATCAGAAATAACCCTTCCAGTGGAGTTGATTCTTCAACTCCAATGGTTTTGGAATAAGAAAATATTCCTTGACAACACAAAATTCACAATTTTTGTCAACATTTCGCTTTTACGTGTTAAACCAACGGCGGCGTCTGAAATTGGCATTTCTTGGCCGCCCTCCCCTGGTTAGAAGCAAATTCTTCTCTTAGTATCCATTTGAACGATCCCAAATCAGAAATATCACCCAAGCGCACTCAGCAGGACAGGATATTCCATATTCTTCCGCTAGGTGAAAGTGAAGGAGTTGGACAGGGTCTTCCATCCTTGTCACCTAAGGATGTATCCATGAATGATGGGTGGATTAGAAGCTTCCGAGCAGACTTGAGGAGATTAGGCTCATTGCTAAGCTGCCTAAGGCGATGTCACACTTGATCAGAGGGCTTACAATGTAAGGTGTCATCTGGGAGATAAATATGCTGTTGGCTTTTATAACCCTGAGTGTATAGGGGGGGTTGTCATTAGCAAGCCTGAATAGCAGGCGAAGGGTAACTAACATCCCAACCTCTAATCGAGATTTTAGGGCACCCAGCTATCGCAAATAAGCTGATTTTTGCAGGTAATAACACTTAAAGACACAACTGACAATGAACAGCTATTGGAGATGGGGCCTTCTTGCAGTAAACACTTCCGTACTGTAATAAAATAGGATGCAGAGCATTATTTGTAATGTAGGCCTATGCATTGTATATAGTTATTCTGATAACAGACCTCAAAGACACAAGGACACTTCCAGAAAGAAGCACCACCAATTTTTTTCAGACCCGGGTTTCTGGCATATTTGGAATGCTTACCAATGTATTAGATCACACATGAAGTGAATAAGCCGAATACGCCGTCGTTATGTAATAAGATCGTTAAGATGATGATTTTGCATTTTCTGTTGTGACAGAAAATCAAAGCATACTTTTCTATGGGGACGATTACAAAAGCAGGCAACTTCAAAACCTGTTTTGATTATCTCTTTTACTTGTTTGTCCAATAAATCTGAAGCATTATCATTAGGTGTTCTACAAACTACAAGTCTCCTCCTGTCCCTTTAATTTCTCTCCTCCTGTCCCTTTAATTTCTATGAATACCCATGAACCAAATGCACTAAAGATTTATGAACCAAGTTTTGTTTAAAAAGCATTCCTTGAAATGCCTGCATCATCAGTTATCATGTTTCATTAGCTAATGAGAACATGAACATGGACCATTTGACTTCTTGAATTATGTCATTTTGATTTTTTATTTACCAAGTTTCAGCTAAATGGGGCCAACTTGAACACATGCAAAATGAACTCATTATCATAATGATGACTATGCAAATATAAGAGTTTAACATGCTCTAAATATAGATCAAATAATAGAGTTTAACATGCTCTATTTACTTAAATAGAAAGGTTAACATTTTACACAGACGCACATGTACACACACAAAACTGCAAAGTAACCCCTATGTGTCGATCTACACGCAGTATGAACTAGGTGATTACAGAAATTGTTGACAAAATAGGTTGGGGTTCAGGGATCCACAGTAGGCACAGATGTAGGTGGGGTTATCCAATTTAGGAGGGAGACAAACTGCCAATACGAGATTCAGCAGTTCAAATTTCTGTGACAATGTTAACCCATGAACCAGTGAAGTCTTTGTCAAACAAAAAGTATTACTTTCTCTTTCTTCAACAAGCATATTTGCTGATGTAGAGCACCTTAGTATAACACCATTACCAGTCAACTGGCTCATGTTAACTTTATTAAGAGCAGCTGATCACATTAATCACAACACAAATTCTATGGCATATCATATTTCAGAACAGCTGTATGAGCCAAGGCTTGAACCAGTAACCAATGGATACTAACGACCATATAGACAGCAAACAGTTTTGTAAAGTGGGGAGGGGGCATACATTCAGGGATGGATCCAACCCCAATCAGTAAGGGCCCCAAACAATAGGTCATAGGTCACACATATGGCCATGAAGTCCATAGGTAGGGAAGGGGACTGTCCCTCTGTGCTCCTTATCAAATTCAATGAGGATATGTGTGGTTCAGTGGATAGGTTGTGGGTTCGAGTATCATTGTGGCAAATGCATTGTGCACTTGGGCAAAGCAATTACCTCCCTTAGCTCTCCCCACTGAGAGGTGCTAAGGGGGAGCAATACTTTTGAGGAAACTGATGAGCCAATCTATGGTTAAATCAAGAACTCTGGTATGCATGCCTGGAAAAAGTGGGAAACTTGGAAGACCATGTTCCCTGGAAATTCATTTGGAGGGAAATTGTTGTCCTTTAAATAAAGAAATACATAAGAATTGGAGAAAAATTGTGCAATCTTGGATGGAAATTTTGATTGAGTTCCCAAGAAATTGGCATTTTTTCCAAATCTGCTGGTATGCTTCCAAAACTTTTAGTTCCACAACAAAAGTAATTCTTTTTCTATCTTTCCAAACACACCATACGTCGCCCTGGAACCCCTTGCAATCCCAAGAAGATCATGACAAGCTGATTAAAGAGAGAAAATCAAGTCACTGAAAAATGGGCCGTGAAAAAAAAAAAACGTGGGGAGGATTTGAAAACAGACCTGGAACCAGTGCAGGTGAGTCAACCCGCTTCTGACCCCAGGCTGCACCTGGAACAGCCACGTCACTATGGCATCCGGAAGTGACAATCAAGGTGTTAAAAGCCGGGATTTCCCTGGACTTGTACGATTTCAATTTGTTTGATATATGCATCAAAGTTGGCATTCAAACACTGTCAGAATACACTTCAAGGCCACTGTATACTGGGTATGAGGATGACTTTTATTAATGGTCCATAGGGGAATAAACAAATCACTTCTTTCTATTTTCTTTTTTTTTCTATCAAAGTTCTATGTAGCCGACAGCGAAAACTTGCAATGTTAACTATGGGATGTACTTGAACTTTTGCTGTCTTCTGACAGTATATTTACGTTACTTGCACATGAATGTGTGCACTAATTGTTCACTCAGGAATGTGCATGCTCACACACACTATCCAAACACACTCAAACAAACTCTCACTCACATATCGAGGGTTGACAATCAGAAGGACGTAACTCAGCACTGAAAGAAATATTAAAGAATTTCTTTAATTCTGCTCTAATACTGCTTTTGAGAAATGTGATGTTTAATATTTTCTACTAAGCAAATCTATTCATTACTCAAAATTTAAACATCTCATAAAGCTCATATATGGTACTGTAAGCAAACATTACATAAACTTTAGTAAACAAAGAACAATTTTTAATTAAGAACAGCAGAATTAAAGAAATTCTTTAATATTTCTTTCAGTGCTGAGTTAGTCTTCTGATGTCAACCCGATATTAACTGCAAGTCCCAAGTGCCTAATAAACACCTAGAGGGATCTTTGAGGTACCTCTGTCCAACACGTATTTCATTGTTTCTACTGGAAGATATACAACCCCATGTTTTTATGTTTTCCTATTGACAGATGTGTCAATGGAACATAAATAAAATTTTGGCAAGCGTTTGACAAAATTTTCCTTCCTCACTTCCCTGGATGAGAGTTGAGTCTATGCACTAACCAGCTATCCTCCAATAATCTCATCAAACTTTAATTTTAAGCACAATTACAAACATGCAAATCGACAACCAAAGTGGCCTACACACACTACGCCACCTCAACCGCAACTGCAAGGGGAGCCAATATTTTAACACAGGGAACCCACTTGCCAGGGTATGGCCTCCTAACAATCCCAAAGTGTGACACAGGGAAATCTCCGACTGAGCAAACTGGATGGTCATCAAGACTGGCAACCCTTTCAATTTGAAGCTTTCCTGGAATTTTTACTCAGGTCACATATAAGCCCAGGCGTCACTGCTGAAATCAAGCATTATGATATCCAACACAATTGGGAATTGGCCTGTAGCCATACTAAAAATGCATTCCCCAACCAGTAAGCTGGCTTATCCTTTCAAAATTTGAGCAAAAAAAATCTGGATCCTTACAAGTGACACAACATCTGCGGATTGTTGAAATCTTACATTTGCGCGTACTTCAAAAGGGGTTTCCAAGCTTTATACCACATACTATTATAGCTACTGATTTAAAAAGTACATCGGTCATCGGACCGCTTGTGTCGCTGCCGTCCGGTTAGTGAATGTAGGGCCTAACATGACCTTTGACCTTGATATGGACCGTGACCTCAAACAAATGAGGGTTGCATGTAAACTCCAATAAACCAAATTTGTTCCAATTGAACTTCAACTTTTCAAAGAGGTCCATTTTTTACATGTCAGCCTATCTTAAAACTTGACCTCACATGACCTTGACCTTGATATGTGACCTTGACCTCATCAATAACTGAAGGACCCCATGTGGCACCTATGATTCAAGTTTGTTCCAATTGAACTTCAATTTCAAATGAGGTCAATTTTACATTTTCGCCTATTTACAACTTGACCTCAACATTACCTTTGCCTTGTATGTGACCTTAACCTCATCAACAAATGGGAGAGGCAATGTTGCAACTGTGACCAAGTTTGGTTTAAATCCATCAAAGTTGAGGATATACAGGCAAATGTTAACCCTTTTTCACAACAACCAGACATCAAAACAGACTCAACAGTGGAACAAAATGACCAATGATTCTTGGAGATTTTGGCCCGAAATCTTGATCAGGGGAGCATCTATTCAAATTGTCTCAAGGGGAGCGTTATTCATTATTATGTGTGCGCTTTATTCTGTTAATGGTTATTTGAGTATTACAAAAAAGAAACGACTTCCTTGCTGGGCTCGGTTGCGTGGCATGCGTATGGTGGGGCGCTAGTTCTTGTTATCTAAAAGTCGTTGGGGGGGTTTTTTTGGGGGGGGAATCCCACCTCCAGGAACAAAATTTAGTTTATGATTTTATTTGTATTTTAGAGTTGGAGATTGGCAATCCATTAAAGAACAATCAGAGTGTGGATTGAAGTACAAAAAGATTGAATAGCTGCCTTAGAGATAATAAGACTGGTCATGGTTCTGGAGCATGAGTTAGGGGCCACAATCTCCGATGTGCGTCCCTATGTTGTCCCTGCAGGCGACACAAAAAGTGAACTCTGAGGAACGAACATGCTTACAATGGCCTGCGTTCAATTAAGACAACAATTGCTTAAAAACAAAATCTGTCTGAATGTTACCCACTTTGACCTTTCGACCTGACTATTTTGTTTACCACGAGCACTTCAAATCAAATTCAAAAGAGTGAAAAAAGCAAAGAGTGGTTTCACGCTAGCAGTAAAGAGAAAGAACAGGCTACTGGAGCTAATATTGTGCAGCTAAGAATTTTCTCATTGTCTCAGTCTAGCTGTTGACTTGCGATCACAAAACTCCATCAACTTCAGAAAGTAAAAGGAATTCAACACATCAACCTCCTTGGCCCCCCCCCCCAAAAAAAAAAAAGCTTAGGAGGAAAATTTGCCAATCTTTGCCATGATTTGGGCTTCTTCAGTAAAAGAATGGTTATGCATATGCTATCAGGATGCAGAAATTTTGGGTCTTGGCAATCTCAACGTGGCAAAAACAGGAACCTTGACAACAGCAGCAGCGGCAGAGCTTATACTCCATTTATCTTCTTCGAGTCAGTGACGTCAGTGCGTTCTACCGAGTTTTGCGTGGGCATTTTCGCGCAGCCTTTATACGCGCGTGTGGATATGCCAGCGCTTTGAATTAATGCCTGTGTTTTCTTGCTGTGATTCACCGCATAAACACTGACATCACTGACTCGAGGAGTTAAATAAGAAAAGCACTATAGGTTGGGTCCAAGGCTGAATGGCTTCAAGCATGCCACCCCTTCTTTCGAAAGCATTCTTGCAAATTTTCTTATTTGATGATGCGTAATTTAATATGGACAACCTGATTTGGGTTGCCCTGTTACTAAATCTTTGGGGGCCCTACAGGTAACTAGTATAGTCACTACAAGCATCAAAACTGCAAGATTTTTTAACTGAATTTAAAAAAAATATGCAAATTTTCATGACCTATTTGAATCTGAGTCTAAAAAACCTATTCTTAGGTCAGTATTATTTTCAGATGGCTACCCGAAAGCCTACAGTGATTTGGGTAAGCATCTCAACTACTGACTTAAAGAGACTGAGGAGCTTTCCAGAAAAGAAGCGCCCCCAATTTTCTCGAACCTAGGTTTTTGACATATTGGAATGCTTAACCAAGGTATTAGATCACACCGTGAAGTGAATAAGCCGAATACGCGTCCTTTATGTATAAGATGATGATGTACTAGTTTCTGTCGTGCAGACAGAGAGTCAAAGCATGGTTTTCTATGGGGAAGATTACGTCGCAGGCAGATTCAAAACAAGTTTGCGGTTTTTCTTTTGCCACCTGTTTGTCCAATAAACCTTCCTTACGTTCTCAGTAGGTGGTCTAAAACCGATACAGTGAAATTTGAGAGAAAATCATATCCTAAAAAATCCCCTCCAGTCACTTTAACCTATAACAACCAATACAGAACCAACTAGGACTGTAAGGATAAAGTTCTTGTAAAAGTGCCGTTTGCAACTTCCAGTAGCTGCAGTGAGAGGCTTTCAATTATTTTGATTGGTTGCCTTCTATTGCCTCGATATTCTCATTCAACCCCAAAAAGAGAAAACCAAGTTTTCAATACTAATTGAATTTGGGTTGTATGAGGCTAAAAGCGTGCCTCCATTAATCACAATGTTGAACTAAAATACCCACTTGCACCATTTTTACTATGTTTATGCAAATTGTGGTTACAAAAAGGTGAAATTGTTATACCTGAGATTTGTAACAGGAACCACCGACCCCCATTTACACTAGAATTAAGTCCCAGTTTGACTCCGACTCATTTCCTTATTACGTGAGAGGATTAGTATAATTAATTCCAGGTAGGGTATTTACAAGCTTCCGAGTCAAATTTATTAGTGACAATAATCTGCCAGATTGGACAGAAAGCCGGGATGAATAATTTGCTTCGCGCAGAAAACGTGCAGTCCGCACAAAAGTACAATGTCCAATTGGGTAATATTAAGATAAATTCCCTGTGACTTTGATGCTTCTCCAGTTGAACATGCCTATTATAAAGTTTTTTGAATCACAATCCAAAAGTTGTTTGACCTCCCCCTCGCCCCCCTGTTTACCAGTTTTTGATGGGGACTCATTGAATTGTCGTTGATTGCTGCTAGAGTAAATCTATACTTTCTACCATCTCGCTGTATGTTTTAAATAATCCCTGGTATGGGGATGGTGTACTTTTAGGTTAGGGGTTAAAGATTAAGGTTAAAGGAGACACGGGACACATTTTTAAAAATAGTGCGCCATCAAGATTTTTCAAATTGATATTTGGCATGGTTGTAAAAGCTTTTTTCTGTACATTAGGCCCTTCATTCTGAAATGATAAAGCCCAAAATCACTGTCCTAGGTGATACACATGAAAGATGATATCAGTAGCTTCCCACAATGCATGGCTTCCCATGGAGATTTCTGTACAGGTAGTCTGTGAAGCGCTACGATGAAACAGTCACAAAATGCAATGTTTGTGATCAATATGTTAATTAGCCTGTTTCACCCCTCTAAACGATTCACATCAGTACTGTACAAAAACCTCTATTTGAAGCAATGCATTGTTGGAAGCTACTAATAGCTTCTCTTGGTAAACAGAAATGATTTCTAATGAAATCACTCCGGAGATTTTTCATCCGACGATAGAAATGTCTTAAAACACAAGAAAACACAAAATCTGAATCGATTCCGATGGTATCCACTCCTGTTTGACTGGTCTGTACCTTTGTGGTTTTAAATCAATGAGTTAATCAGAGTTTACTCTAAGTTAAGATCAATAGGAAGACTTCTAATAGGAAAAGAAAACACACACTTCACACTCATTCCTAGGTATCCACCATTTTTGACCGGTCTGTGACCCTTTGTGGTTTTAATATCATGAGTTTTAATCAAAGTTAACTCTCAAGATTAGATCAAGAGGAAGTTAAAGCAAAGTTTTAAGGTTAAATTAAGTTATATTCTTAAGATTCCTTAAAGGTGCTTGTTCCATTTTTTGTCTATCGTATTCTCTACTTTGAATAAGCCTACACTTGTACCACTGACCCATCCAAGTTCCATGGAGGAAACCAACTTGCGGTTTTGATGCTAGACCGCGCTATTGCATATTGGCAACGCCTAGCACACTGTGCTATATTGATGGTTAAAAAACCACAAACGGTAGTTTTGATCTGTATCTTGAGAAAAGAAGTGGATTTTTGAGTCCTCTACTACTACTGGCTACTTCCGGGTAAATCGGGGGTGGGGGTGGGGGGGTGGGGTCCCAAAAGCGATCAGAAATAGCACCTTTAAGATAAGATTCACCTTAAGAATAAGTTTTAAGGTTTAATAGTATAATTCTGCTCGTTAACTTACATCCCAACTCCATATTCCCTTCTTCTAGCGTATGACCCCGGGAGCATGTGGAGAGAGATAGCGGGAGAGGGGAAGGAGACAAGTGGGAAATATGGGTCAGTCCGCGAACCCGGGGGTCCCAGCCATAGCTGGGGATACCACACTACGCCGGTGTTGTGCTGACCTGGTCACGTTTATGCCCCTAATTATGTGTCTTTGTGTGATGCATGATGCAACCCGCTACATCCAGGACTTCTCACCAGTGTGTTTGTTTTGTGTATGATTTGGTGGCGTTAGGGTTAAAGGTATCACAAAGCATAATTGATTTATGGCATTATGTTTCGTCTGCTTCCTATGTTCAACCAATTTAGCAAACTGGGAAAATACGATCCCTCTGAATTAGATCTCTTTTCAGTAAAGGGGCAAAAGCAGGGGCGTAACAAGTCACTGCACTTATCAGCGGGGGGTCAAGTTCCCGTTTTTGAGACCGATTTTCACAGTTGAAAAGTGAAATTTCACGGTGGGAGGCAGGCAAAAAAGGCACTTATTTAGAGCACAACTTTTAATTTAAGCTTTTCTCCTGGTGAAACTCCTGCGGGCACCCTCCCCCCTCCCGCCGCCCGTATATAATACGGTTTCAAAGCCTAACATTTTCCCACCAATTTTACACTGATAAATGTATAAATGACTTCTGACTCATTCATTGGGATTGTTCCAACAATAATCTAGGCAAAAAAATGTAGTAAATCACTGTATGGCTGGGAATTTAGTCAGAAAAACAACAAAAAAATAAAATAAAAAAATAAAAGGCAGGTCACCTTTATTGCAAGCTGGTGTAATATTATCATCTGTTCGCATCTTCCAGATGGTGTCGTGTAATGGAATAGGTCACAACTGTGTATACAAAGATCATTCTTACCAGGAGGGAGGAGGAGAGGACTGGATTAGTCATTTGTAATGGTTCTAAGGTGGCGTATTAAGTGCAATTGTACATGATTTGTTAAATCACAACAAACTAAAGAATCAAGTAAATACAGTTTTGTTGTCCGCCCCTCACCAAACACCCCAATTCACAAATGTTTGGTCATGATCTATGGGAGATAAGACTCATCTCTTCCCCACTGGGGGTTAGAGTCGAGAAAAAGTTAACTAATGAATGTATCCTTTGATGGCGAGTTGGCAAGCCATAAAAGGCACTGGATTGAGCGACCCTGGTTCGAGCCCCATGTGAATCAGGTTTCTTCTTGGTCAAATACTCAATAGTTCCCTTAGGCTTGGTCCGACGCTTCGCTTGAATTATTTCACTATCAACTGTTTGAAATCCAGCCTATACTGTATTAAAATCCAAACTCGGCTGAGAATCCACCAACCCACAATGCCATGCAGTGCTACGGTCTTCATTGCTATTCGGTAACGCAATTGAAAAGACGAGAGACGATGCACGTGCAGGCGAATTTTCCGGCGTCTTGGCCAGTTTGTAATTTTTTTCTGAATTTGTGGAAAAGTCTTCTCGTGGGTTTGTTTTTCCATATAACGGGGCGACGATGAATTAATTCGAAGTTTTAATAGCCAATCAAATATACGATGCAATGACCTTAATTGATTTATTTATTCATGAAGTGTGACATTTGTACATGAATACACGCAAAATAAACCGTACTCCTCTCGACCAGTCAACCGACCCATTCATTGCTCCGGCTATACTCATAATTGACAGCATGAAGCAACATCGTTATCCAATGAGTAAAGCTACCTGTGCTCAGTTGCATCATTGGTTTCCGCCCTCAAGTTGTTTGAAATCCAAAAATAACAAGACGCTCGGCTCCGCCTCACAGTGAGCGATTCCTTTATTTATCATTTCTAATAATATGGGAGGAGATTCGGTTTACGTGCACGGTGCAGTGCTGACTTGCGAATGGTCGTCAATTCGTTTATCAACAAGTAGAATTTCGTTTATATAAATGGAAGGTATAAATAGATTTCTTAGCACCATTTTTTCTTCTACTGTGACTGTGTACAAGTTTACAGTGGCTATGCCGGACAGGCGTAGGCCTTTTCTATCATACCATGTGTACGGGTTTCAATATCCGATGTAACTCCTGACTGGGACACTCCACTCTTGTGTCGTAGCCCCGGGCTTTGCCAGGGCTACGACGTGTGTCGAGCTAAGGGTTTACATAGACTAAGGCGGGACGGGGGGATAGGTCAATACTAAGCTCGCTAGGTTCAAATACCACTGATCATAACACGGGGGATGTACCTCAAAGGGGACATAGCCGAGGAGTGTTCCTTGAACAGACTAATATTTCCGTTAGGTTGGAAATTGGCATAATCATGTCACATTTAAATTTTATTTGGATCATGGATTATCTCCCTCACCCCACCCATTTGCATTAATGTGCAGGTGTATCCATGGGTGGCTCACACCTCATGGTCGTAGAGTCAATGTAAAGCTGTTGGTCCGGTGTCGATGATTAA
This sequence comes from Ophioderma brevispina, assembly GCA_023653785.1. NCBI lineage: Eukaryota > Metazoa > Echinodermata > Ophiuroidea > Amphilepidida > Ophiodermatidae > Ophioderma > Ophioderma brevispina. Next base: position 52,755 of record JAMKCH010047767.1, read on the forward strand.
TTACTGAGCACGTAAAAAGTTGCATACCTTAAAACGAAAGAGTATTGTATCATCTCAGTCTGTTACCTGCACCATCACTCTAGGATCGGAGAAGATTCCAACCCACCTAGGCCCAGCGTGGGAAGGAATAAAAAAAACTTAACAATTTATTAGTGACACATACACACCACATCCACATGCAACAACGATTGGCTGAGTGGGGGTCCCGCTAGCTATAGCTGGCGGCCCACACAGAATACCAGAAGATTTGCGAAAAGGCAGTGTGTTATATTCCCCTATGGAGAGTTTGCTATAGCAAAATCGTGTAATGCGTACTAAGCAAACGATGCCTTGATGACAGGCTAAATTGACCCGCTCTTGCTCTTCCTCTGTCATGCCAAATAACCCAAATGGAGAACTTCTCAGAGTTTCGTGTGAATTCGACAGTCCATCAGTGTACAGCTGCATTGTCAAAAATTCCACCAAACACACTATTATGCAGTCTTAGTCATGGCTCTTAAATTAACATAGGTGTACACATTTGGCAGCTATTTGCACTTATGAACCTTGTTGTCCTCACTAAAAGATGTCTCCAATGTGTATCATAACATATCCAATTCAATTTTTATTAGATTATTGACAAGACATAATGATAAACACAAGACTTGAAACATAATCTCTTCCCTCCATAATTAAGAATGCTCAGGACCATTTTCCAAAAAATTAAAGGTGGCATTTCAATGTTTTAGCACCTTCTGTTTTAATTCTAATCCCTTGAGAAAGCCTTATTCACAAAAGGGACCTGATCCGTTCCACTCACCAATGTCCTTAATTTTTTTTTCAAAATTAGTTCTTAGCACAGTCATATAGGCTAAAAGACTCTTTCTTTCAGTGCAAACCCCACGTTCATAGCTTATTTGGTTGCGGAGTTACAGTTTTTTAAAGATTAAGTACAAAGGAGAAAAAGCTGAGAAAGGGTTAAAGTTTCTTTTTTTTTATGTACCTTTTTGAAGCTTTTTAACAGCAATTTTTTAACATAAGGGTTTCTATCCATAGCAACGGGGTGTTCACAGTATGGTATGACAATGAAATTTGGCAGGTGTGGGGGGGTGTAGAATAGAGTTAAAGGTTTATCATTGAGTACTGGTCCCGTGCTTTTAACATCGTAACATTTTGTAGTTAGGTCAAAGGTCGCAATTGACCTTATTGTTACATAAAAATACAACAATTACGTTTAAACACTTGTAAAAAATATGATTTGATTGTCAGTTTATCTTTGTATTGTAAATATTTTTCGGCTTTGTTTATAAAGGCAGGATTAAATCAATTAACAACACAAAAATTTAAGCCATATGTTTGACAACTTGGGCTCATGCATAAGCCCAGTACCAAGTATAAGCCCATCATTTACTCTACACGTATACGAACACATTCTTTCCCACAATTATTGTACAAATCATCTCTACCACTGTGAACATAAACTGGAACAGGAAGTAATTTCTTTGAGTTCCATGGATAAACCTCACACTATTGAGTTCCAGTGTATAATCCCACCCTATTGAATTATTATAAGCCCGGTACCAAGTATAAGCCCACACATTCTTCCCACAATTCTTGTAACAAAATTTAAAAATTCTTTCTCTACAGTAACCATTTTGTTTTCGAATAACAAAATTTTAACAAATGTTCTTGTGAGTTCCATGTATAATCCCACCTAACAATTTTCGTGTGAGTTCCATGTATATCCCCACCCCATTGCATTACACACTTTTCAATTTCCAGAAATCTGTAATTGATTTTGCTAAAAGTTGCTTTTGATAAGTTTCTACCACATTTTTAAAGTTACAACAGTCTAGATGTTGGAAGCCTACAAACATGTGTTCATGGGATAAGCCCCCCTGTTTTAATCCCATATCAATCAAACATTCTTTTCAGCAGTTCAATGTCCCCTTTCTGATTGGAACATCTTATTAGAAACTTATTCTACTGGCCTTCATTATCATTAAAACCCCTTTAACAATTCTAATACAAAATTATCGTGAAAGGTTACATAATAACATACTTTTAAAATACAGCAAGTAAAACATTGCTTTTTTTTAACCCTTACTATCTTGTACCTTGGACATACAAGTGCAAATTGCAAAGTGGTATGAGGGGCCAACACTTTTTCTTGTGGTAGGAGTAAATTACGTTAGGCATACATGTATTCACTGAATTCTACAATATATCCAAGACCAAAAAGAGTTTGCCTCACATACCATTAATGTAATTATTGATGCCACTTTTTGCCACGTAAGTTATTCTATTAGCCCAATTTTCAGTTTTAGTGATTGTCAGAACACGATGAAAATATCTGCAAAAAAATCATAGCAAATCGCTTTGGCCCAAGTATTTGAGACAACTTTTTTGCATCTGGCCCCATTTCAGCACATGTAAATTAATTAGCAAACTGGCTGTGCTATCCTAATGCCTGTTCAGCCTTACTGTACTGCACTTCAAAGTGTAATTTTAACAACTAAGATTTCGACAGTTAACTACTTCTAGTTGTGGTGAAATGCTTCACTTTTGCAAACAGTCCCATGTATTGCAAGTCCTGCATTACAGAATACAAGATTGCTGTATAGGCAAGAATGGGCCTTTAAATATTCCAATGTTTATTTCAATCCACAATATTTTTCAGTAACACGGACAGATTACGAAATGCTCAGCATGCATGTGTGTGTATTTGTGTGGTGCGTGTGTGTGTGCAGCATGTTGTAGTGTTACATGTACATCATGTGCCTGGGTTTTGTTTTTCCTTTTCGCTACCTGCCACAAACTGAATGACTTACGTCACATTTCTGCAACAAGAAAATTTTACTACATTGTCTGAAAATTCCACTCACCTTGTTAATGAAAAGTATAAAAAATAAAGCACAAGATGATTTTGTTTACCTGAGCTGCATCAAGATTTTATAAACTATTAAAATGAAGCACTATTTTTTATGTAAAACCTCGAGTTCCAGTTTTATAATTTATAAAAGAAGCACCATTTCTATGTACATGAACATGTCCATGTGTACCCCCCATTATAAACCATAAGGCCAAGAAAAAAAAGGTTTGTCCAGAGACCCATGCTCCAAATCCAGAAATTTGGTTTTTGGTTGGAGCGCGCTATGCAATCTAACCTTTTAGATGACAGAAAACTTGAAAAAAAAGTGGCCAAAAATGCAATAGTAACAACATCCGCATAGGGTAATTGCCTTCCCCCCCCCTCAAAAAAAAAAATTGCACAGCACTAAGCAATTTCGCCATCGTTTCTGAGACACTTTTGTTGGTCCTGATTAGCACACTGAAATAGCACACACTTTGTCAGCACATAAGTTATTTTACTGCAAGTTTACTCCACTCAATCACTCTACCGTCGTTCCCTCTCTTCCCCGTCCTCTTCCTCGTCCCCTCCTCTGCCTCTGCCCCTTCCTCTTCCCCTTGTCCCCTTCCTCTTCCTTGTCCCCTTCCTCTTCCTTGTCCCCTTCCTCTTCCTCTTTGTCTCCTGGTCAACTGCAGACTGCACCATCCCACTTGCATCATCATCATCACTACTCTCAGCATCACTGGAGGAGTACTCAGCTGGCCGTGGACATGTAATGTCAGCAACTTCAGAGCGGCAATACTTCCTGATAAACTTGAATAAGTACTTTTGCCGCTTTAAACTTAGGCCTGTTATGGGCAGTACATCTGGAAGTTCTTGCGGGTCACGCTCAAACTGTGTCTTCATTATGGTTAGAGCCTTCTCCTCGGCGTGATCACGTTGTCTAACAAAAACCACTCCAGGATGGTCCTTTGTTATTCTGAAAAACAATTTGCAGTGAGATAGAGAACAAAATAAAAAAAATGGTACTCCCAACTTCATTCATCACACATTCATTTGAAAATGTTTAATTGTCTGATGCAATTATGCATTAAGGTAGTGGTGATGCATGTTAATTTGACTGACAATTGAGGAACCATTATAGCTGCAGATACAGCCGTTGCATGTAGTTGATACAATCTACAGATCCAGTACCAAGACAGGTAATGGAATAAGGAATAAAGATATTACTGCTTATTGTATTGCAGCACTTTTATTATCTTTTTGAAAGATGGAGTACAATGTACAATCATGTAACTCACACTAGTCAAAAGATAGCAGCATGCAGTAAAATGGTATACATTTCTTTCACAGGTGATAATTTTTATAAGCAAAAGGCAAGTAAGTTTGGCATACAAAATGTATTTATTTCTGAACTACATGTAAGTATAAACAATTCCAACAATTCTTACCTGAAATGGTGATACTCTTTGATGCTGGGCACAGCAGTGAAATATGGCTCCAGGAACTCATTCCATTTTCGTTCCCTACCAACCTCCCCACCAATCTCATCTTTGCCAAAAACATGCGGGATGTTCATGCCGCCTCTTGTACTCTCTGATACTACGTCTGCGATGTCTTGAAGACAGGAGACAGAGGTTTTCCTGTACCGCTGTTTGATAAGGCCAAAACAGCCATCTGGTAGGAATTTGGTATGGCCAGTCAACATAAAATTGAGGGTGACCTCATCATGTCTACCTGTGAGGACTCGCCACATCAAATACCATACCAGATATTTGTTCTTGTTCTGGCCTCCACAATTATCGCAGTGAAGGTCAACCACACGCTCACCTAACCCATACGTACTGAAGAAGTGGTCCACTAAAGAAATTACCAACTGCGAACCTTTTCGCACCACTATCTCCTCATCCAGAAGGTAGTTAATCTGTATAAACAGAAGTGTTAAAACAAAATGCCATTTTTTCAGATGAACCAGAATTTTGTTTATTTGTCATAGTTTGCAATGAAGCATTTTTTATTGAACCAGTTTTTATCCTTTTGTATAGATTCCAGCACACATAAGCTCTGAGAAAAAAAACAAACTTCTGGTTTGGGTCCAGCGGGTAGCATGTGGGTTTTTTCAGAGCTTACATGCACCATCCTCTCTGGTGAGAGATACAAACTGGTTTATCCTGGTTAACCCAGGGAGCTAGGTGGGGTCCTGATCATTTATTATTGTTCTAAACTCTGCGTTTTATGGCAAGATAACAGTTTAAATTGGTTTAGCCCCAGCTTCTGCGAACTAAACGCCCAGCAAGCACTGAACCGACCCTTTTTTTTTTTTTTACTGACTGCCCAGCAGGCAGTCATCCGCACTGCCAATTAGTGCCAGTTGCACGGATTAGGCTTAGTATAAGGAACTGGGGCTACCATGGCAAGCAGCATTTTTTCTCATAATAATCTGTGAAAACTTATGTCTTTGATTTCTTTCCTTAATAAGAACTTTGTTTTAAAAAATTAAAACTTTTACTGCTTTTAACTTAACAACAACAACACCACTATGGAATTACATTTACCTGCTGAGGTATTGCTGCACAACAAATTCCAAAAAGTTGGCATTTGCGAGGGGTAAGGAAATATATTGGACCTACTTGGAGGGGATCAGAAGGATAATGCACTTGTTGTGCAAAATCAAAACAGTAATGTGCACGTGTTTGGGGAGGGCATGGGATGGGCATAGGGACAAGCTTTTGATGAGGGCTCAAAGATGCTCTGCTGTTCTTGATTGCTGCGTTATAGTGGGCCCTCTGTTCCTGTGCTCGAGCAAGATGTTCCCTCGCCGCCTCTAAGTGTGCCAGCTTGTCCTCCTCACTGGAGTTGGTACTTCGTATGATCAGGGTGTTGTTAGAAGCGCATGTGTCACACAGGTCTGTTCTTGGTTTAGCAACTACAATGTGCGGGCAAAGTTGCTTCCACAGCCTGCGGAAGGTAACAACGCTCAGCTCCGGTTCTGTTTAAAACACAAAGCAAATCAAAACAAAAAGATTACACTAAAATTTAGTATTATACAGTAATTTATTACCCTTCAAAAACAGCTGATTTCACAATTGATCGTGGCAAACTTCTGTGGACAATGAAGTGAACACACTGCCTCGTCAGTTGAAATCAGTCCAAGGAGAAAGGAAAACAAGTGACACAGATACATTAGCGTGTAGCCATGTGAATTGAATACGCCGCAAAATATGGACATCAACCCATTTTGATACATGTCACGTGTACTTTTTTTAATTCTCTATCAAATGTTTGACATAAACTTATTTTTTTTTTGGCCTGAGCGATACTTCCTTTAATTTCCAGTGGATAGTTACTCTGTTTTTAGCTCAAGTTAGAGGGTGATGTCACTGTAAAAGTTAGTTTTCTTGCCCTAGAAACAGGGTAACCACAATTTGCGCACCCACTGCAGCCTGCACCCAGTTGAATTTAGCAGCCTTGACGGAATAAAGTACAGTATGTGCTGCACTTTATTCCGTCAAGGCTGCTAAATTCAACTGGGTGCAGGCTGCAGTGGGTGCGCAAATTGTGGTTACCCCTAGAAACACATGTGTTAATCTTGGAATAGCAGTATTCACACATGCAAACAAAAGCGACACGGTCGAATGCAGAGTGGCATCATGACGTCACCTCGAACTTGGAGAACGAACATGAGTATAGTTGGTACTTTAAATAATAATAAAAAATTACCACATGTGCATTTGATGCCAATTTGACTTCATTACAACTTCCATACCTGCTTTGCCTCTTGCTGCCACAAAGCTGTCGTAAACCTTCTGTTTTGTTACCGCTGATGGAAGTAGGAGAATGTCGTCACGCTTGAATCCAGGGATCCTACCTGGCAACAGCAGGGCATGTTCTTCTGCATAATTGTGGAGGTAGGCCACAACTGCTTGGTACAGCTCGAACGGCAATGCAGCTTTGTGGTTCTTCGGAACACCTCTGATGACTGGCGTCAAACCATTTTCTTTATACCACGATGACAACAGAGCTAAGGTGTGCCTGGAAGTGCTGTAAGATTAAATCAAATGTTTAGGGAAACCAAATTTCAAACAAACATTCTAGCTTTTAAGGCCGGCATTTCTTATTAATCTGAATAATTATAAAACCCCCAATGCTTTTTTTAACAACTACCAGCATTTGGTGATTTTCTAGTCCATTTCTAAACCTCCGTGCAGTGATGTCATAACCACGATGCAGCTTTTACGCATGCGTCAAGATATGCCGTCTTTGTGCGCGCATGTAAAAACGCTATTGCTTTAATCCACCATGCACGGTTTACTGGTGCGCCCATCAAATCTCGCACTTGCGTCACTGCACGGGGGTACTGTACATTGCAAAAAACTACAAAATTGCATTTTGATTAAAAAACAACAAAAAGACCCTCCCCCCAAAAAAGGTTTAAAAACCTGAAAAACAAACAAAACACTCACCTATAGAGGAATATGAAAGTGTCCCGGCAAATAGGGTTGGATTGGTAGAAGTAATTGATTTTGGGTCTCTGCCTTTGCTTGTTGACTTTCTTCTGACGACAGGTTTTTGGACAGATCATTCCAGAACTGTAGGGCCTGCAAATTATCAAGTCTTTCTCCTCTGAAAAATGAATGGTTGAAAAAGAAATGTTTTACTACAAAGTGCCGTCTGTTCTCTAGTCCGTGACGTCAGTGCGATATTATCACACATTAAATCGCGAGCATTGGTTGGAAGCACCGGCTACCAAACACATGCCTGCTTTAGAGCCGGTAGTACCGTGCGCAAAATAGCTTTGTGAATGCGGTGACGTCACTGATTCGCGGAAGCTCATGCATTTTTAAATTAAAATATTTCTTTTATAGTTGGGGATTTATTTCTTGGACAATCCGTACGCCCACTTTGTGATATAAGCGTTGTTACTAAACCGTACACGATTCAGATGCATTCATTATTATGCCACTGCATCCTTTAACATGCAATTTCCTTCGTTTGAGGCTGCCTTATTCATAGGATTGGCACAATACAAAATCTGTTCCCACGACAGTTCGACGCACATCCTTTACAAAGGTATGCACATTACTCCTGGGTCACGCCCTCTGCACAGGCGTACGTCATTCCTGTTCCAGAATTAAATCCAGCAACTATTATCCCGTGACAGTCATGTATGTTACCCGTTCATTCTCACAACTGTCGATGTTATATTTTTAATTTTTTTGCCGCTGACGGTTATCATTTTATTTGTTTCTCCTTTGGCTGCGAGGTTTTTTTGTAATTCCCTTTTTAGTACTTTTTTAAAATTCATGGAGGGCATGGGCTTTTTTTATTCAACCCCAGTAAATAACCACCAGTGGGGCTTATTTTTTTTTGGGGGGGGGTACTGTAGGTGATTTTTTCAAAACAACTTCCACCCTCCCTCGGATATCTACTGGTTCTAAATTTCAAATTGTACGTAACATAACAATTTTCCATACATGTACCCTATAGGCTATGCTACTTTACACTATAGCCAACACCAAACTTCAAGTTTGCAAAAAACATTGTTTACATAATTGAGATAGGCAGAATCACTGGTCATATCACCTGCCACAACCGTAGTCATGTACAAGGCTAGCAAATATTTCTTATGCTTTGTTTGTATCACCTTGTAATTAAATGATCATAACAAAAACAAAACACCAAAGCCCTACCTCTCGTCAAAGCAACATGTCCCAATTTCTGTGAATTTATCATGGAGTCTACTGAAACTGCCTATAGCATGGACTGCCGTTATAGAATTTGCATTTGCATCTAATTGTCGACACTCGTCCCTCTGTTTACAGCAAATTCCATCATTAGTGGTACTTCTTCACTATTTTCTGGGAACACGAAGTTTTGGTGGCATGTTCATCTCATCTGATACCATCTCAACATCGCCAGAATCACATGTGTTTGTTGTCGTGTCATCACAACACTGTCATAGTTTTCATCATCTGACAAGTCCGAATCAGAATCCTCATCCACGAAATCACTGTCTCTGGGGTAAAAACTCGGAAAAAAATCTTGGTATTCTTGGGGGGATCAGCACCACCCGAAATATCGCGAAATTCAAGTAAAATGTTTGCGATTCATCTGCATTCGCGATATTTTTGGGCCCGCAAAATTCCCCACTTAGTCCATTCTTTATTCCGAGTTGTGAGGCTGTCATTGGCACGGCCACACCGAACAGCTGATTTCTAGGTTCGCGATTTAACGCCGGCTTCTTGCCGTGCGTTGGTGCTTTCGACCTACAGAGACGGCATGACCACCGCGCGTGTGTGTGAATGTCACCAGCCAATCGATTACGGAAATTCCCCTCCTTTGACAACAACTGTTTTACAGATTGTCCATCGAGAGTATCCTTTCGCGGTACCAAATGATGGTTAAGTTATTGCCATATTTGTAATCCCTGAAATGCTTAGCTTTCAGACGATACAATTTATCGGGGTGGAATATCGTGACGTCCGTTCTACGAGAGGCGTAAATATTGCTATTTGATCTATGTATTTTTGATTCTGTGATTTCTTGTCCCTTTTCTTATCCAATTTGAAATGACATGCTCTAAAATATGCTACTATCTCCGAAAGTAAGCAGCTTGAAACAAAAATACAAACCTATGAAATTGAAAGGCCTATCTACACACCCAATATAAATCTCATTTTGCTTAAAAATCACCCCTGGCACTTATTTTGGCTCATAACTCAGTTTTCGTGTTGCGCATTAGCCTGAGTGGACTGGATCGGTCCATATTTGAATGTTATTGTAGCTAGTTTCGCAAATCGTGCATAAAAATCTGCTTCTTTGGACACTTTAGCATTTTTTCCTTGTTTTATGTTCATTCTTCCTACAGCTTGCCTTGGTGAGCCAGCGAGACACGCTAGAAGCCTGGTTCCGTCATTCCTAGTGGAAGACAAGGGTTCTAACGCATCTTCGTCTTTGTAGATTTCTATGTCACATGCACAAAGAAATACGCAATCTACTCAGCTGAGAAAGGACATCGTCAAATTGTCTGTAGATTTTGTAGATACCAAAAAAAAAATTCCCATTTTTTTCTATAAAAAAATACAAAAACTTATATTATTAGTAACACATTCGTGTAGACTGATGAAAATGCATAACTTGTTTGGAAGTATGCTGTGCAAATTTTGGATTTGTCCTCTCTAGATTGTTTGTTGGAAAACTGATTTGGATAGATCTGACATATATTGTCAGCATTCACAGGAACTCAATTGATGTACCCAATTTTATTTGACATGACAAAATTTGTGTGACAGAGTGTAAAATTCCTCCAATACTCATACATAGTGGAGCTCTTATAGCATTTCACAGATATTATCATTTTACCTCCTTGGGCATTTTAAAATTAAATTATCATTTGGGGAGATATTTAAAAAAAGCACATATTTTGAGAGCAGCAATAGTCCAATAATTTATGTTATCTTTGACCCCACACAAATTGCGACAGAAACAATTTTGCTGTTAATATACTGCGGAAATAGTCCAAAACAACTATTAAATAGTCCAAAAATAACCTAGTGGAACAGGTAGAAAAAGGGGGCAACGTTTGTACAGGGTAAAAAATTAGAATTGTTCGAAAATTGATTAAATGATGTTTACCATTTATTTGGGCTACGCCTAAGGGATTTTAAAAAAAGGTATAGTTTGCACTATTCTGCCGCATTATAGATTTTGTACACTAGGCTTCAGAAAGTTTCAAGGCATCCTGGGGCAAAATTTATAGAATGTCAGATTTTGACCGGAATGTTGTAAAATGTTAAATTTGTCCCACTAGTAAGTAATGTAAATAGATTCTTTGTTTGAAAGTTAGTATAAGAATTACAGAGCTATGACTAGTGACTCCATAGGCCCTGTAGCCCCCAGTTACATTTTGCATTCTAATGATGCAACGAATATTATAAATGGTGCAAACCCGTTTATTTGGCTTCTGTACCATTGACGAACAATTTGACCACCATTTTTATAACCAAACGGAGATATCTGAAAATTTACCCCCATGGACTTAAACCTATTTGACTCATAACATATTGAACTACAACTGCAGATATGGCAAACTACACCTTTTTTTAATCCTGGAAATGTAACGGACACTTGCATACTAATTTCAATGTGACCTGAACAACCTTACCCCCTTAAAAATACATGTTCCACTCATTTGATTTTAGTAGACTTTTGATATGTGGTTTTTAAAGGTATTCTCAATACAATTCGGTTGGAATTTATTCTGTTGCATTAGTGTTGGGTTAAGGCCTAGGCAGCATTCATTCTATTGTGAATGGCCTACAAATATTTTGTGTTGATTGGCAGGCATTCTCTTTCTTTGCCGCTGTAATTATAATAACCCCAACATTGCTTGTGGGTAGCTAAAATAATCACAAGCATGACATTTTTCGTAAACTGTCACTTCCATGAGTTCTGCTCTTTTGCATTTGATGCATGCAAAAGATTACGTGCTTTAGTGAGTGATCCAAATGAGGTATGGGAATGTGAACTTTGGCTTGTCTGGTCATTCAGGAGTATAATTTAGTGACAATGTTTTGAGAGAGCATAGCCCCCTAGTTAGGGTATTATTATTATGGTAGAAGTCACCATTCCTTTTACAAATAAGCGTATCTTAAGCGTGTAGTGCATTCGCTAACGTAACGCGCACTGGCCGGTGATTCTTGACAACAATCGCCGATGCTGAGTGGCTCAATCGTGCGTGATCAGTGCATAATTTGCATAGCACTGGGCCCCGGAAGTGGCATGATTTAATCAGGTACTAAATTCTGGATTTAAGAGCTTGATTGAAATTGGAATTCACTCTCCCCGTGGTTCATTTGGACTTAGGCAAATGAACCATGATGACCCCGTCCTAAGGAGGGATTGTTTAGCTGTCTGTCCCATGTACAGACCATACCGGTGCATGCACATCAGTTTCGAAAATAGTAGGGCGATTACCCCTGGCTGTCCCAATTCCGTCCCGGTAAATGGACTCCAATGGAAATAAGCTTCCTGTAGAGGCTTTCTTGGGTTATCCAGGACATTGTCCAAATAAATCAAATCAAATCAAAGATGAGAGTATCAAATCAAAAACAAGCAATTCTGTGAATGAACTTTTCAAAGTTTATACCTACTGCCTGGATTAGGTATTTTTGTGTCATCTGCAAGAATTGAAGAAGGCACATAGAGATTACTCTGGTCGTATGTCTGTGTGTGTGTCTGTGGTCAAAATGTTAACCCTTAATAAATTGCATGCCGTATGAGTTCCGAAAGGCCTACGATGATGTAACTTGGTGGAAAGGAGGGGGCAGGGTGGGGTAACATGTTGGTGACCTCATGTGACCTTGGTGACCTCATGTGACCTTTGGCCCCATTCACTAACCGTGACGGCAGATGACACTCACGGTCCGGGGACTGCGATGTATTTTTTCTTTATTGTATGTGTTCTGGCTTGTTTTTTAAATCTCCCAATCCATCAGAGATGTAACTTTTCCGGAAATTTCCGGATTTCCAGATTTTTGGCCATAAATAAAAAAAAATCCGGAAATGTAAAAAAAAAAAAAAAAATTTTTAAATTTCTGAGATCAAAGTATCAATGATAAAGGTAAAACTGCATCAAAAAACCCAAGTGTTAAGTACCAATTTATTTTAGAGAAGGGTCTTGTCCCCCAAAATCGCATATAAGAAAATACGTTCCCTGGAGCTTTGCCGGGGAGTTACCGCAAAATTTGCCTTCCCGTCGGTTTTCAAATTTTGGATTTTCAGGAAATGGGACTACTCCGCTGTTAACCATCTCTGAATCCATTTTGCAAGAGAAATGATAGAGATCAGCAATCATGATGCGTGCTTTTGCGTCAAAGTTCTGCAGATCAAAAGTTCTCCACAGGTTTAAAGAAAATTTTCAAGTGCACCCAGGATGTTTTCCACCTGATTATATTGTGAGTGTCCACCACATTTTTCAATGCCCTTTTTTCTCCATGTGGAAACATCTTTACTCAAATCAAGGGGGAAACCCCACTGAGGATCGACCGCCGATTTTATTGGTTATAAATTGGGTTAAATGATTATTTAGCCAATCAGAATCTTGGTAAGAAAAGCGCAAGGTGTGTACAAATATATGGAAGGTCTTATTTCTGATTATTACTCAGAAGGCTATTATCATGCTTCATCTCAGGTAATGCCGCCATCAGAGATGCTGTGAAGGTTGTAGACCTCAGGGGGGTTAACTGGTGACTGAAGCTATTAGGCGCTTCCGCTCGGGGGAAATCTGTGTCCTCTTTACTGGTGACTGAAAAATATTGAGAATATTCTGGCCATACACAAACCCCAAATTGATTGTATTTTTATTGCCTAGTGAGGGGAATGAACTACAGGTTACATGTACATGACTTATAACAGGTTAATATTGAAAATATTTCACATTTACCTGTTTTAATTGTGTTTCAGTTTACAAGAGATTTTTTAAGTTCTGTGTATTTGCCAAATAGTATTCTAAGTGGAACTTACGACCCTTGTTGCTTATGTGCTTACTTCTCGGGAAATTTAGGAATCCACAAGCTTGGACATGGCCTCAATCCAATATGGGGACTTTTGGCCTAAAAAATGTTTGTTGCCGTAAGGGAGAAAAAATATAAGGTCGGTCCGTTAGATTTTTTTATTTAATGATGAAACTCACTTCAACACTGGTTTACTCTTAAAATAAAATACAACATGCTCCTTGCTATTTATAGCTGTTTCAATGCTATGCAAAATGCTTTTATTTTGTATGGAGTTATTGACCACTATATTGATGTTTTTTTTTTTTCATTTTGATGTGTTAGTAATAAAAATTTTTTTTTGGGGAGGGATTGGCAGGTTTTTTTTTCAGGATAGGTAAGGTTTAACGGCCTACAACTTTTTTTTGCCTTATTAGAAAAGTAATAGCGGCTTTGGAGGTTGTCATTTGATAAGTTGACATTGCTGACGGTGGGATTGAATGATTAGAAATGTACTCCAATAGTGACTTTCACCTTGTTTGATGAAGATCATGGAAAATATAGTTTACTCAATGTTAGTGCAGCCCAAGGTCTATTGATAGCTCCGTCACTGTGATGGAGAGATATGTCTTTTCATAGTCATAGCCAATGTTTGACCAGTGGGGTGTTTTGACTTGAGGCCACGGCTGTTTAAAATTGTTTATTTTAGAGCAATTGTAAAAATGGCGACACAATTTTGAAATGATATATTTTTTTTTTTAATTAGTGCTTTTCTGCAAAAAATCAGAAAAATCATTGCAGGAATCTTAACATATAGCCCAACAAAGGTCATAATTTGTATGCTATACACACCACTCTATAGCTTATTTGCAGAGAAAGACATGTAAAATAAAATTTTAGAAAAATTAATATGTGCCTGCCAATGAAATTTCATAAATTTACACAGGTTGTAGTTAATGGAATAGTACTCCATATGTTTCAAAACTGTTTTGCCGTTGATATTTTTGTTAAAATTTCATTTTGTTATATTAAATAAATTAAAAAAAGCAAAAAATAAAATAATGTAATTTTATACATTTACAGCGATGGGGACTGTGAGTAGATTCTAAGTGTGATCCATAGTAAAATTTTTGCCATTTCTTGGAAGGGTTTGAAGGATTTTTTTATTATCTGGCACCTTAGTATGAAATTAATGGGAATGTATGCTTTGTTGTTAGATTTATGTTCAAATTTGGTAATGCTACTTAAACTAAAATTCTGCGATGAGCATGTGTAACCCTGATTTGGGTCCAAGTTGGTGTTAAGCACCCAGGGCGCTCGCTTGCAAAAGGAAGTTTATCATGGGTTTTAAGAGTCAATGTGAAGGAATCAGATGCAAATCCGTGATTATTATACATCTCAGTTAGTTTTGTTGTTTAGGCAGGCTAACTTGGATGACCACCAATTGGGTGGAAATTAATTGTTTTGTTATCATTCTGCGCAGTAAAAGTGTTAAACCAAATGTACTTCAGCATTTGCACGCAAAATATACTCACCATGTTTTCTTGGGCTTAATTATTCTATATTCTATTACCGCTACTGCCCATATCAAAAGCACGCTCTTTGGTTGTTTACTGCCCATTCTGCAATAATGGGCCGCGATTACGCTCAATGGTGAGCAAAGGCGCGATTCTTTTAGGGCGTGTCACCTCCACTATAAGCGCAACACGCTAACATTTACGCGGAGAAGGGAGAAGACAAAGCACACGCTTTAAAAGACGGAAACAACTGTTACGTTTTTGTAAGAAATGGCCAGTTTTCGGGGATGATTTTACTTTCTTACGGTAATAGATAGAAATAAAGGGTGAGATGTCATGTTTATTGTCGAAATAAATGTGTCCGCGGCAGTAAAACATTTAATAATGGGTCTCGGCTTGCCTCGCCAATATTCATGTTTTTACTTAGCCTCGGAACATTATTCTTCCCATAACATTAAACATCTGACCCTTTATTCTTAAATCATTTCACAATGGTATGAGTCCCACCTATTTGGTTGGTAATTCAAAAGTATAGGATGCCATTGTTTTGTGTGATAGTAAGTAGCGTGCTTCCCTTAATAGCTTTCTTTCTGACCCCCTAAGACAGTGCAAAAGGTGTACCATCTGATTTGCTATATCATTTTATCACTTTAAATGGAACAAAAAAACCCTTAATTATTTGCCTTAATCCCAAATTTCATTGCAAAGCTGGGTGACCCAATTGACAAAAAATAGTCCCTTCTCATCACCTCATCAAAATTGAGATATTGGTATCTTCAGAAATTTCATTATTTTACCATAACCCCTGTAAAATTTTACACCTCGGTAGAAAACATCATATGAAAAAAATTGGACCACCTACCTTCAAAGGCACTATCAGTGATTTCATTAATCAGAAAATGGAAAAAATCAGCAATAATCTGATTTTGTATGTCTGTAACAAGGTGTTCTAACATATCCTCCAAGTGATAAGACCAAAATCAATCTAGTGAGGACAAAATTGGATATTTTGGTCATTAGTGTCCGTACGAACACTTCAACACGTAATTGAATGGCGATTCATATGTTTAGACATTGCTGTTTTCCTCCTTTTTTGTCAATTTTTCAGTTTTAAAAAATAACTTATGGCATGTTTTACGATAGAGGGGCCCAAATCTTCCCGATTTTACATAACATTCACCCCTCAAAAAGTCCCATATCTTG
Source organism: Ophioderma brevispina (assembly GCA_023653785.1). Lineage (NCBI taxonomy): Eukaryota > Metazoa > Echinodermata > Ophiuroidea > Amphilepidida > Ophiodermatidae > Ophioderma > Ophioderma brevispina. The sequence continues at coordinate 68,798 of JAMKCH010047767.1, forward strand.
AAAACTACTTGTTCTAGGCAAGTCATATTTCTACCAGTTTTTGCTTTTGTGAATTTCATCAGTTTAAATAGGTAAAAACATCTGAAAAAGTGGCCAAACAAATATTGTACTGAAAAATGTGTTTTCTAGATAAGGCCAAACTAATGGGACACCTCTCTTGTGAAACGTGCCTTATGAGAATTGTACAGACTTAACCGTCACTTTTAAGCTATTCCTGCAAAATTTCAAATATGTTGACTCCTTGGGTGGACCACTGATAGCGGCTTTAATCCAACATATCCTTACATAGAGATCGCTGTGTAAGTAATTATGGTAACCATTAATAAAATATGTTCTTGTATAATTAAAATAGAAGATCGGGCAAAATATTTTATATATGGGACTTAAAATGAGACTGAAGGGCAAATCTCACATTTGATGGGATAATCAGTGGATCGCAGTGGTATACTCAGGTCTGTCCCTAGTCAGTAGAGGAATAGAGCTCTAGAATGAAGGTAGTTCTTCATTTTGTATGTTTTGTGAATATTGTGTATATGACTTGTTACTATATATAATTATGTTGTATTTCGCATACTCTGCTGTTTCTCCTATAACGTGCTGATATTCATTCATTCACACTGAGTTTACAATAACCAATCAGAATGTTGGGTAAAATATTGCGAATGTACCGCAGGCGCATTGATATTTTTGTCATTGCACTCCGCATACTGCGTGAGGTGTCATCATGTGTAATTTTTTTGTTCATGTTTAATGACATTTCAAACAGCAGGTCTATATTTTACTGCATATGAAATGTAATTGTTTTTCTGTTGTGTATGAGTTAGGTTAATAACTTCACATTTACATTTAGCTCGAGAAAGGTGATAATTCAATGTACTTTGAATTTTGATACTTGTCCAGTGCACTCGTCCCTTCAGACCTTGTGCTTTGCATCAAAATCTCAGCGCAGGCATTGATTCATCTCATTTCACTTGCAAAATGTAAATGTTCAGTTATTAACCTATAAATGATTTCAGTAAGGTTACACTAGACAAGAGAAAATTTCCATTATAAAATAATAAACAAAAAATTAGGTATTTTAATAAACAAAGAATATGGTATTCAGTAATTGGTTATTTCAAGGGTATTTGTTTTACAAATTTTGGATTGACTCTGAATGGGGGACAGGCACATTTTGAGGAAGATCCACCATCAGAATCTTAACACTAGTTCATTATACACAAAGCAGCATTTTATAATACCTGCCACATGTTTTGATCAAGATCTCGATCACTTGAGCACAGTAAGTGTTAATAAAACTAGTATTTTTGAAAGTTGCGGAGCAGGGGTTCTCTATAGGTGGCCCACGGGCCAAAGCCGGCCCACTGACCATTGATTTTTGACCCTTTACTGACTCTTAAATATCAAGGGAAACATAAGAGTGTCAGGTGTACTAGGGAACTTTCAAACATGTTTGGCATTCTCTGGTCCTTCAACTAATATAGTTGAGAACCCCTGTTGTAAAACTTTTCCTGTCACAGCTGTTTGAAAGTCTCATTTGTTATGATAGAAGCAGAATAAAACAAATCAATGGCGACAGCTTTGACAACTAAGGTGGATTATTTATTCCACTGACTGCGTAAATTTCATGAATTTTCATTGCATGCAAATATTATTTTTCTCAAAAATCAAATTTTAGATGTCCTATGAAAAACGGGCATATAGAGGGTGCTATAACATACAAATCGTGACCTTTGTAGGCCTATATGGGAAGATTCCTGCAATGATTTTTTTTTCTGATTTTTGCAGAGGTAATAGCTCTTGCTTGTCCCTACTTATAGCAGTTGTCAAAATTGTGTCGCCACTGCTTAAAATTGTTCTATAAATAGAGACAATTTGCATGGAGTCAAACAGCTGTGTTGTGTTAGACCTCAATTGAAATGAAGTCCAAAAGTAGAGGAGACAACATGTAGATGTAATAAGAGAAGATACCAGTAGCTTCCTACAATGCATTGCTTCCATTGGCAGTTTTTGTACAGGTGGTCATGTGAATCGTTAGAGATGAAACACTCTTAAATGCAAGTTTGAGATCAGTACTGTCAATTTAGCTATGTTTCATCACTAACGATTCACATCAGTACCTGTACAAAAACCTCCATTGGAAGCAATGCATTGTGGGAAGCTACTGAAATCTTCTCTTGATGTAACTACTCATGATTCAAATATAAAAAATCATTCAATTAATCAAGTAAAAAAAAAGAATATAATATGTGAATTGTGAAACCGGTCTGTGCATTCAAGTAAAATCTTGAGGCATGACTGATTTTAGACACAAAGACCCAAAAAGTAAGACAAATCTTCAAATTCAATTTAGAGTTCCAATGAAAATGGTTTCTGCAATACTATTCCATTAGACTCCAGTATATTTTGTGAGGATTTTATCAGCTGGCTAAAATGCATGTACAAAGACCCACTTTTTTGCCTTATTTCTAAATCTGAGTTTCACTAAGAAATTTTATTTGCATCCCCAGTTGGGTCTAATTTAGACATATGTCAGTACTTAAAGGTGCATTTCGTTCGTGATTTCAGCACCTCCTGTTTTATTCATTGATCACTAGATATCCTTGAGAAAAGCTTATTCACAAAATTTGAGCTGATCCCGATCTCGTGATTTTGTGTTATGAGCAATTGTTCGTTTCCCATGGTCCCATAGGCTACTGTGCTGTAATTTCTGTCCGTTTACAGACAGAAAATACAAAATTGCGAATTTCTTACAAATGCGACGAATTTGCACGTAAGATTCGGCACACATGGATTACTAAGGCTAACGGTCCAGATGATATAAAAATCTCAACATTTTTTAGGTAAGTCGGTGGGACGAGGCTGTGGATCACGAAATGCCCCTTTAACCCTTTCAGAACTAACGGCAAGTAGAGTCGCAGTTCAAAATTACTATTTGTCAATTTTTGTTTCAAAACGGTTAAAATTTTTTATTTTCCTGGGTCATATTCAGAATCGGCATGAAAAATGGATTTAAATGAGTTAAAACAAGCCTAGTCTTTGTTGGTGTTTTATAAATGGCTTCCCAAATCACCTGCAAACGTTTGGAAGACCATCTCCAAAGCCACTGACGTTATAACGTATACATAACTGGCCAGCGTCCAAAGGGTTAAGGATAGTCTTGTAGAAGTTTAAGGACCACAAAACATTTCATGATCATGATAAAATTTCCTTAAGTACTAGTGCTTTTTAGGCTAAAATGAGTGTAAAAGTCAGGGTTTTCATGTGTTATGAATAGGATGTCTGTTGTGGATCACACAACCTTATTAGGTGAAACTTACTGAAACTGGTGCATTGTGGGATGGACTTGATACACCCTCTGAGTCTCATTACAGAATTAGGAAAGAAATTATTGTATTATTACTATACCTGCTCTTGTATTTTTTTTTTTTTTTGTAAGTGGTGCTGTATTTTCTTGGAATTATAGTAATTTCATTTCAAGGCTGCCCATCCCTCACAACTGAACATGGAGCAAATAAGATCAGTTTTGTAAAGAATAACACTGGTTTGCAACAATTACAACCTTCCGAGTAAAAACTGAATCATGCTTATTACTTCAACTGTCTTTTACTTTGCTCAATTAGCATTTCCAAAACATGTTTTTTTATCTTGTTATGTAACAGTGCTGTTAAGTTATATAAAGTGCTGCTGGCTTTCTCAAGTTAATGACGTCAGTGTGTACCGTAATTCCCGAATACAAGCCGCTCGGCGTATAAGCCGCAGGGCCTAAAAATGCAGTGGGTGCAGCGTTAAATCGCAAGCACGGATTCAAGTTGCTGGTGTACTAAAAGGCAGTGTGTAAATGCACACATGAAGCAACTGTTTAAACACGTTGGTATTGCTGACTCGAGAAAAGCAAATAGACTATAGCTAGCTATGTTTGTACCATTTTTTTTTAAATTCATGTAGCCTGGATGATTGTGTTCTACAGTCACTGCCAGAATTTCTCAGGCAAGAACCACAAATAAGTTCTTGCCAAGCGTCACATGATTTGTAATTGGTCGAGAGCCGTGCACCTATACCATGATTTAATTTGCATAATACATCGCGTGTGTTTGGCTTGCCTGAGAAAATCTGGCAGCGACTGTAGTCCATTGCTTATTGCTGCTTCACTATGAGTTACAATATGCTCATCCACCAAGGACACAGTTCAGTGGGTTGTACTTGTACATACATTGACATGAACTGACCTTGTGTGATCTGGATATCATTCTATCATACCCAAAAACCAGGGGGTATATTTTCTAAATACATTGGTGAATGAAAGCTTCTGAACTGTGCCAAGGGAACTGAGCTTTTACTAGCTCATGGTGTGTGCTCTTGAGTGTTCTGGCATATCTCTAGATGCAATTTGGGGTCACATCTGTAGACTTGATAACATCTATTTTTATGGGTATTTAAATCAGGACCTGATATCTTAAAGGCGCTTGTTCTGATTTTTGTGTATCGTGCTATCTACTTGAGAGCCTGACACTTGTATACACAGGCCACCAGGTACCGTAGGAACATACTTGCATTTTTTATGCTAGACGCGATGATGCATAGTGCAATGCCCTATTCAGTACTGATATTGATGGATATCCATTAAAACAGCAGTTTTTTGTCAGTATCTTGAGAACGGAATGGATTTGAAAGCAGAAATTTAAGGAAGACAATGAGAAAAATATGGTGTTTCATCTGATATCAAAATTGATACTACCGGGTAAATCAGGGGGTGCCAAAGACGATCGGAACAAGCACCTTTAAGATACCATTGCTATTGATAATAGATATTGATGTTATTTGAATACCAATTAGGATTGTTCAGTGATGTAACAAGCAAAAATATTTGGCGGGGGGGGGCACAAAGGAATCCTAATTATCCTAAACACACCCAAAAAGTAACTCCCCACCCCTGAAAATGTCAAGTTTTCAAACGATACATCGCATTAACATTGATGGATTTTAATTAAAAGCGGTGTTATTTTCGCGAATTTGACACCTCTTTGTGTGATTGATGAAGTATTACTTGAAGTTATGCCCACTTACCAAACCCACCCCGGATTTAAACGTTGCAGTAAGCCCCTATAGAGAAGGAGAGAATTTGTCATGCAGAGAGAAGAGGATTGCACTGATTCAATCTGTAACAGTCTGATTGTCATAGGATTTACTGAAAACTTTTAATCCTGGGGTGGGTTGAGTCAAGTGAAGTAGGGCGGCAGCAGAATTATGGTAGAACATGCTTGGACGAAGGTTTGCACGACCATACCAGTTAGCATTTCAAATTTCAGACGATCTGAATAAGTGCCATAAGAAATTAACGTCAAGAGTTCGCTAAAAGGGTGTTGGTTCACGCATTAACGAAGATCACTTTAAGTTAAGTGTTTGAATCAGCCGAAGTCATGATGTCACCATTTTGTACTTTTGAAATGCCTTATTTTGTCTTTAATCGCCGGTAGTAAGCAAGGAGCAGGAAGGATTTGGTCTCTATTTCACACAACAGTAACTCTGGTGCAGTTTCGCCTAAGAGAGGAGAATAATCATGCAGAGAAGAAGATATTGCACTGATTTCAATCTGTGACAGTAGGATTGTCAAGAGGATTTACTGCAACTTTTAATTCCTGGGTGGGTTCGTCAAGTGGGCGTAACTTCAACAATACTCCATCGGATCTCACAAATTTTGGAGGTGTCAAAAATACGCGTAAATAAAACACCGCTTGCAATAAAATCCGCATATTGATAACAAGATCTATATTTGAACTTGAAAATTTCAGGGGTGGAGAGTTACTTTTTGGGTGTTGTTATATGCTGCAAAGAGAGGTTTTCTGTCCAATCATTTTGGATTGTACCTCAAATTCTCTTCACAAATACAATCCCATTCAGTTTTCTGCGTTCCATTTCATGGGTTCATTTCATAGTGACAATACATTGTTTTTAGGGTAGACATCTCCTCAAAAGTTTTGTTTTTATGTATTCTTTTTAATCCTAACACTCTTTTGGAGAGGAAGCGAAGGGGTAAAGGTAAAGGGTAGACGATAAGAAGATTGGACATCCGTGGCGGGATTAGAACCCAGGGCCCCGGCGCAGCATTCCCATGAGCGGGGAGGGATGGCAAGCCACGAGGGAGTACGCTGGCCTGGCAAGCGATTTTATGCCCATATGGGTGTTGGTACGATGACGTCATTGCATCTTTTTGGACTTGGTGCATTTTCTAGCCTCAGCTCATTTTTCAGTGAGTTTTGGTCGTAATAGGGTTAAAAGTAGTCAGCGGATTTCCTATTTTGTTTCCAAATCTGACTATATTTCCCAATTTGATTTCTCTCAGTTTACATCCGATTCTGAGAGTGATAAGAGATGTTATACTGGTGCAAAGACCACCTGACAAGAAGTTGGCAAACAACATTAAGAGCTGCTCATTCAAAGTAATTGATAGAACTCATTGAAGCACAAAATCTAGACACTTTTAAACCAAAATTATTGTCCATTGTAACCCACTTTAATCAAATTATTATACATATTTTAACTTTGAAATGACAGTGTGATTTGTGCATGTACTACAAAGATGATATTTTCTTATATTTTAGGATTGGAGCACTAAAGTTCTCTTAATCAGTGCCCTGTAGTTAATACAGACTTGATAATAATAATGATGTGATAGGGCGAATAATATGTAAAACAATATTCCATGAAGACGGTTTTGGAATAAATGTAATACTTATTAACTATGAATACAAATGTTTATTTTACCAATAATCTACAAGTGTTTATTGTTGTTTTATTGTATGTATAAATTGTTTTTTTTTTTCCTTCAGCAAATTTGGTAAAATCTCTCTCAAAAACATTTAAGGGGGGCTGAAGTCGTCTTTTGGTGAATTTTGGAGTTTGGACACCTTTTTGAGACTTAAGTATAGCAAACTTTGAAATCTTAGCTTTAAATTGCTTTTTTATTTTGGTTCAAATCGGATATTGGGTTCCAGAGTTACGGCTTATCATGTCAGAAAAGGTGACGCAAAACTGAAGCGAACATATATTCTTCCTATACAAATGTATGCAGTACATTTCTTTTGTATTTTATTGTTTTTAGGGCGTGATATTTAAAAAAATTGCACATAAATATAAAGTATACAGAAAATAAGCCATTTTATTCCATTGACATTGATGATATACTTTGTAAAAAATATTGCTGCACATTTTAGTGAGCTTTTTAAAAGTTTTAATTTGCATATCTTCAGCATAATTTAAATATTCAGTGTTTCTAGATTTAAAATGGCTATTTCGGCATGTTGCGATTTGTCGCGTCTTGATATGGTGCGCGCAGATTTTTCGCAATGGCCGTTTGAGCTGAAATTTGGGTCAATGTTATGTATGTCCAGATTTTTACAGAGGGAAATTTTGATTAAGTAATGGTAACCATGGAAACGAACCAATTTTTATACTTTTTTCCCCCAAATGCACTTTTTTGTTATTTTTCGGGTCATTTCTCGGGTATTTAACATTCAAGTTAAATTTGGTTCTGTAAAAAGTTTAATATACATGTTGATAACATAAATACCAAGTTTGGTTACAATAGGGCAAACTGTTACTGAAAAAGACTGCGCGCAAGGTCACCCTTTTAAAAAGCAAGATGGCATTACCATAGCAACCATGAAAAATTCGCCATATTTATTGGTGAAAATTAATTGTACCATCAAGTTATATAATCTCACCGAATATGAAGGCCATAGGTGCTGTACTTTGGAAATCCCTTTTCCTTCCACTTCAACCCGCCCCGTGGGTGCAAGACCCCCCCCGCCCCTTAAAAACAAACTGGGTACAAAACCAACCTTACCTGGCAATTAAGATTTTTAACTTTTTAATACTGTTGCCCATAACCCAAGTAATTTAATATTGAATGCTTCGAGTATGATACAAAATATATGCACTAGCTAGAAAATCTTGTAGAGTCGAAGACGAGCACACTATTTTCTAGCGAGTACAATATCTTCTGTGTATCATACGAATGAAGTAGCCATTCATATATTATTATTATCAGGCTGACTCAAACCAAACATTGTGTTTGACAGTGTTGTAGTTCAAAAGTCTACCAGTCAGTAAAAATGCCCGGATTCGATATACACATATTAAAAAAAAGAAAATATTTTTTTAACTACCAAAACATACCATAATCAAAGATTTCTTGAACCAATCAGAAGCCTGATATAAATACCTAATATATATCATTTATTGTGTTGTTTCTATCATCTTTGCAAGAGTAAATTTATCTAGGGAAGCGACTGTTGCGATGCTTCTCACAACGGGGTACCCCTTCTGCACCCACCCCATGGTCATCAATCATTTGTTTTTTATTTGACAAACAACTTTGCTAATATTTTCCTTAATTTCACATGATTCAAATTCAAATTAGTTTTATTAGCATTATCATTCAGCATTACATAATGATACAATTATTTATAGTTATAATAGGAATAAATATTGACATATTTTAAGGAAAAAATAATTATACAGAATGTTGAAATGGCATGATATCACAAATGCAGGAGAGGCCATAATAAGTCTGATGGACTTAGAGCATGATCCCGCCTAAAAATATACCATGTTTAAGATTAAGTTTTAAGATGAAATATTATTAACTACTGGACAAGACAGGGCAGAATAGGATGATACAGGACGAGGACATTGACAATTATTGTTTTAACAAGATCAGGGACAAAAGAACATGATGAATGTGGCGAACCAGTAAAGAAATGATGGAAGAGAAGGATAAAAAAAGGTATTGCAATTATTGAGTGGTTAACTATAGAAATTGAGGGAAAACAAACAAACTGATGGCAGTTTTATGACTGATGGTTAAAGGTGCTTGTTCCGATTTATGTCTGTTGTGTTCTCTACTTGATATGAGAGCCTGGCACTTGTACATACACCCCATCAAGTACTATGGGAAACAAACTTGCAGTTTTGATGGTAGACGCAATAATGCATGTTGCAAAGCCCTATTCAATACTGTGCTAATATTGATGGTTAACCACTAAAACGGCGGTTTTTTGTTTATATCTTGTAAATGAAATGGATTCGAGGGCTCAAATTTCAGGACGATAATGAGAAAAATTTGGCCTTTCATCTGATATCAAAATCGATACTACTTCCTGGTAAATCGGGGGGTCCCAAGGACGATCGGAACACGCACCTTTAATTGCAGTTATAGTGTATGCTACAGACCAATGTGACCATGTTGTATTTGTTTTTCAGCTGTGTCTAAACCAGTTTTTCTTGCTGAATTCGATGGGTGCCAGACGAAAAACCGTGAGCATTTTGAAAGAAACACAAAAATTCAAAATGACCACCAAAACATGAACTCATCTGTTTATTAAAGTGTATTTTTGCATGTCCAGTCAAAACACCCATAGTAACCAATGAATTAAAATATGATTCATTAAAGGGATTAGCAGCAATTTGCTTATCCGAAACATCGAAAAAATAAAAAAAATTTATATTTTTATATTTTGTTACTGGCATGGATATGCGCACATAACCTGCAAGTCTGGTTGGCTTTAATCCGTGTATTCAAGGCAGTACTTTTTATCGATTCTGTAATTTCTATACGTGCGTATCAAATTTCCGATTTGATATACAAAAAGTCCTTTCCCGTGAATATCACAGATTTTCAGCGTGATATTGTGTCACCATATCAATACAGTTTGACCTCAACCACAAACATTACCTGATATTATATATATTATAATATATTCAAGTCATCATTTTGTGTCGCTCATGAGCAGCCCATTCGACCATTAACTCATTTGGATAAATACCGATTTGATATTGCGACCGGGCATCAGACAAAATGGGATCTTTGGACGAATAGTTTAACGCAGATAATATACACTCCGCGTAGCGCGCGGGCAACGGCTAGCTGATTTGAATGGGTGCGGTCACTAACGGGTTGGTCACTCTGCACATGACACAAACTTTTAAAGAGACATTACTATATTTTCTCCAATCCTTCGTTATTTGCCTATAAGCCTCAAATGTATTATGTTCAAAGAGCTTCAAAGTTTAGGCCCCCAATCTCAACATGTGCTATGAAGCCAGGTGAACATTTGAATCTGCCAAATTAAATGTGCAAACCAGGAACGCACACACCTCCCAAAGACCCCCCAGTTGGGTAGCTATGGTCGGAGGAAAGGGGCTTCTCAGTGTCGTAGCTAATACTGGGGAATGATGGAACCCTCTTGGGAAGAAATAGGCCTATTTGTGCAAATTCCTGCTCCTTCCGGGCACCGCAGCGCTACAGATGGTGGCATTCTGTATAGGTCTACCTTGCATGGCTCCAATCATAGTGCCATTGCTGCTGTTCCGTATCTGTTCCCCTGGCAGTGGGGGGCGCAGCCTTCTTTTTTTGGGGGGGGGGGTTTCGGGGTAGGGGTGGGGAAGAAGTTACATTTTTTTGGGAAGCCCAAAATTTTGCGATTGTTAACCACTATTGGTCCCACAAATTGCTGTTTTTTGTTTTTGCCAAAGATCTATTATTTTCTGGTGGGGGGGGGGCTGTTTTCTGGCCGGGGGGATACTGGGAAAAAGAAAAAAATGCGGAAGTGCACACACCCCCGCCCCATGCTCACCCTGACCACCCGCAGGCCTTAACCTTTTCTCCGCTCTTAACCCGACAATTTCGTTGTTCAATAAATTTGTCATGCAATTTTAAAAAGGAAATTTTATATACCATGAAAATATCTGTTGAAACTGACATAAAAGTGAATGGCACACATCAAGGACTTATCGCGCTACCAATAGATAACACCTGATTTGGCATTAACCTACAAAATTGAAGATAATTGTAATGAGTCAATGTTGATGAAGTGCAGCAATTAATTAAAAAAAGATTCTCGTTAGCTTTGGTTTGTAATGATCCGGGTATTACATACATGATTACACTACTGACATGCCGAACCATCTACGATTCACGTTATTTGGATTTTGTCATATTGATGCGCCATGCTACATATTTCACAAATATTAGCTCTGGTTCAGAGCCCTCGGTTTTTTTTGGGGGGGGGGGGAAAGTCGCGGTATTTGGGCCCTAACCTACGGAAATGTTTCTGGCTCTCACATACTCTCACATCAAAACGGATTTAAATATCGGCGGAAACTTTACAGATTGGGTGGGGGTAAAGTAAAGGCAATTCCCCAGGGGTTTTGTTTGGGTAGGGACGTGCCTCCGAGAGACTGGAAGTAGGACCCATAGCCATATACATTTTTTTTGGGGCAAAAAAGGGACCCAACCGATAATCAGCGATGGAAATTCAGGGCCAAATTTAAAAACCCAAATTTGCCATTTATTTCTCAAAATGTTGGCATTTAAGGCAAATTTTTTTGCTCCGGATTGAGAAACTTGACTAATTTTCCAACAATTTTTAGAAAATGTTGGCTTCCATTGAGAAAATTTGACTAATTTTCCAACAAACTGTGAGAAACCTTTGAAAAAAGAACACCCATTGCTATACCAAAAATTATTGGACAATTAAAAATTTATATACCAGAATGCTGAAAATGGGACCGATGTCTGACTGTGGCACGACCCCGTATGATCATTTGTGTTGAGAACCCCTGAAAGCAATCTATCAAAATTAAATCTTTATATGGCCTACTTAAATCGGGCCATGAGAAAATTTTGAAAAAAAAACAAACACTCATTTTGCTATAACCAAATTGGCATGAAAAAAGGATTATTGATAATACCAGAAGGTTGAATGGGAGCCGATGTCCTGTGGCACATCCCCGTATGTTCATTTTGTTGGGAATCTTGCCCCCCCTCACTTGCCCCCCCGGAAAATTAGTGATTACATAGGCCATACACTATATTAACAAATTTTAATATATGCTTGCCCCCCTGAAATTCTTTTGTGACCCCCTGAAAAAAAGCAACGACCCCGTATGGTCCATTTGTGTTGATAACCCCCTGAGAGCAATTCTAATCAAAATTAATCTTCATAGACTTAAATCGGGGCATGAGAAAATTTTGAAAAAAAAAAAAAAACCCACCCATTGCTATACCAAAATTGGCATGAAAAAGGGATCATTGATATACCAAAAGGTTGAAAATGGGACCGAAGTCTGTGGCACTACCCCTGTTTGATCATTTGTGTTGAGAACCCCTGAAAGCAATTCTAACAATCAAACTTAAATCTTATATAGTCCTACTAAATCGGGCCATGAGGACATTTTGCAACAAAACAACGAAAATTAGTGATCTTCATAGGCCATACACTATATACCCAATTTTAAATATATGCTTCCCCCCTGAAAACTTTGTGCCCCCCCCCTGAAAAAAGCACGACCCCGTATGGTTCATTTGTGTTAGACCCCCTGAGAGCATTCTATCAAAATGAATCTTTATATACTTAAATCGGGCCATGAGAAAATTTTGAAAAAAAAATCCCGACCCATTTGCTATACCAAATTGGCTGAAAAAGGGATCATTGATATACCAGAAGGTTGAAATGGAACCGATGGCTGTGGCAACGACCCCGGTATGATCATTTGTTTTGAGAACCCCTGAAAGCATTCTATCAAAATTAAATCCTTTATATAGGCCTACTTAAATCGGGCCATGAGAAAAAATTTGAAAAAAAACCCGACTCATTTGCTATAACCAACTTGGCATTAAAAAAGGATTATGATATACCAGAAGGTTGAAAATAGGGAACCGATGTCTGTGGCAATCCCCGTATGGTCATTTGTTGGGAATCTTCTGCCCCCCCTCTTGCCCCCCTGAAAATAGTGATTTACATAGCCATACACTATATTCAAATTTTAATATATGCTTGCCCCCCCGAGGAAAATCTTTGTGCCTCCCCCTGAAAAAACACGACCGCCTTATGTCTTTGTGTTGATAACCCCCTGAGAGCAATTCATTTTTATCAAAATTAACTCGTTATATACTTAAATTCGGGCCATGGAAAATTTTGAAAAAAAAAACCCGCACCCATTTGCTATAACCAAAATTGGCATGAAAAAGGGATCATTGATATACCAGAAGGTTGAAAATGGGACCGATGTCTGTGGCACATCCCCGTATGGTCATTTGTGTGAGCCCCCCCCCCCCCCGGGTCAATTCTATCAAAATTAAATCTTTATATAATCGGGCCATCCCTTTTAATTGCATGCAACTGCAGGTTGTAAACCAAGACCTCTTTCTTTCGAGCAATAAATTAGTATCGCTAAGTATAACCATACCCTCTTTCTTCGAGCTAATCCAGTACCGCTAAGTATATTTACTTTAGGCTAAAATTTTTATATCATTGTCATTCGACCTCCCCAGCCATGCAGTACAAATATATACCAAGGACGCGAGTGCATAGATTCAGTGCGGGAGTGTCTCGCACTGACCCTCTACCATCAGCCTCTGTTCGATGGATCGTCGGCGAAGGTCCACCAATTATTTCTTTCTTCTTCCAAAATCGTTATTAATGATCAGAATGCTAATTAATGAATACAAAAAATAGCTACACGATTGTTCAACTGATATATGAGGTTATTTATCTTCTTATTTTTTTGTTTCCAACCAATAATAATTTCTAGAAATAATATCAAGAGGGCAAACTCGCCACCGCGATCCGATTTTAACGCGAGAACACAAAGGTCACGAATTTTTTCGTCAAAATAAGACGTTGGTGATAATTAGAAAGTCTTTCAATGATTTAAAATACGTAGTATAAATCATCGTGAATGTTTTCCAGTATGCCTTCTTATTGTTCCTTCTATCACCAAAAGAAATAATAATTTTCCATAGAAATAGCAAAAGGTCGAAACTCGAAGGACCATGGGTATCAAAGCCACGAACATGACTGATACCCTCGTACGCCTAGACGATGGTACCCACATTAAAGTACTTAACTCTTTGTCAAACCAGGCTACGGAATTCAATACGCATTTACTACTGTTTACAACATGTTAAGATATGGTTTACAACACGGTTTTATTTGCAATTCTCAATGAACTCTAAATCATCTATCAGCAGTTTTAATACAAAAACCCCGAGCAATCGAGGACACGATGGGAAGGGGTATTACCTGAAAGGGTACACATTAAACATGCGACCTCCTGGGTCACTGTCAGCCTCCTATAGAAAAACAACATGGCGAAGTTCGATCTTTATAGTATAGATCAACTATTTATCACACCTGTCCACTCACCATAGAAGTTCGGTTAGGGAAACTATTACCATTTATTTACAATGATTCAAACCCCCATCGTGTCACCAGAGGAAAGTTTTGGATAGCGTCGATTAGTTGGGAGAGGAACGAAAAGAAAATATCTGGCCGGCCGATTTCACCTCTTTCTTTGAACGAACTAAGATAATCTGGCTTTTCATGTTGCATCATTTTAGAAAGAGAATACAATACTTTTTGTGTTCGCTCAAAAGTCAGTAACATTTCAACTCAAATGTTACATAGAATACCCCGAAGCAAATACGATCCGTCAGAATGTTTTGAGGAGTTTAATGTAAGCTCTAAATGCGCTTAGTTGATTTAATGGCTTTTCATTATCAACACTAGGATTGATGTTCTCTGCTATCGATACATGTTTCAATAGATTTAACATGGATTTTATTATTTTCACCCACCGCTGACATGCCCCCTCATTCAATGTCCTAACTTCGAAAAGTACTAGAGGTGATACCTGATGGGTTGATATAATATAGTAATGAATCCTTGACCACAATATTGAGGTTTTCCTCTGTTGTGTTCTATGTCATGTCTTGTCTACTGCCTAGTAGTGAAACTTTAAACCACAGTGCATACACTTTATGAGGTCTATCTCTGTTTCCTTTCAATTTGTGTCCTATATTGCTTGGTAGTGAAACCTTTACCACGGTGTTAACATTCATGAGGTTTTTCCTGTGTGGTGTCATTTCACGTCGAGTCATTTTTTGCTTAGTGACAAAACCTTTACCACAGTGTTTACATTGATGAGGTTTTTCTCCTGTGTGTGTCATTTCATGTGATTCATGTTACACTTGGCGAAAAAACCTTTACCACAGTGTTTACATTGATGAGGTTTTTCTCCTGTGTGTATCATTTCATGTTGTCATTTTGTACTGGTGATAAAACCTTTACCACATTGTTTACACTGATGAGGTTTTCTCCTGTGTGTATCATTTCATGTTGTGTCATTTTGCTTAGTGACAAAACCTTACCACAGTGTTTACATTCATGAGGTTTTTCCTGTGTGTGTCATTTCATGTGATTCATGTTCCACTTGGCGAAAAAACCTTTACCACATTGTTTACACTGATGAGGTTTTTCTCCTGTGTGTGTCATTTCATGTCGAGCCATTTTGTACTTGGTGATAAAACCTTTACCACAGAGTTTGCATTAATTGATGGGGTTTTTTCTCCTGTGTATCATTTCATGTTGTGTCATTTTGCTTAGTGACAAAACCTTTACCACAGTGTTTACATTGATGAGGTTTTTCTATGTGTGCGTAATTTCTGTAGAGTAGGGGGGACGAAAAATGCTTTGTTTCTCGGATCCACTTGGAACTCCTGGGGAATTTTCAGTGGCGTAACCAGCGGGGGGGCAGGGGGGGCGAGAGCCCCCCCAAACAAAACCCTTGCCCCCCCTTCCGCCCCCCCCCAATGACTGACCATTTTGTACAGTGTCTATGAGAAGGACCCAAATTTTTGCCCCCTCAAAAAAAGTCTTTGCACCCCCCTTCAGCCCCCCCATTTGTAAAGGTCTTGTTTTACGCCACTGGGACTTTTCCTTGGGTATAATGCATTGTAAACCTGAAATATTAGTAATATCGGAGCATGTTTCACCCAGAGCAGTAGAATCCCTTTCATTTCCCTATACCGCCTGGTTACAAACGTAATTTGACCATGTTTTGTAGATTTCTACACCAAATCCTAAATATCTGATGAACAATATGAGTTTTACAGGAAATTCCTTGAAAATGGATCTGAAAATAAATTGTGATGTTATTCTTTCTTATTCTTTCGTTAATCCATTAAAATAAATCCTTTATTGTGACTCTATCGTGTTCTTTCTGTGAAATCTTGTCACCCTACTCCCTAAACTATACCTTATTTATAGCAGCTATTGAAATATATTAATTTTATGCCCCGTATAAATACTCTTCTGTATCCAGTGGTTCATATTGGTTACCAAAAGAGAGTTTGAACATTGTACTAACAAGGCCAAGCGAAATAAAGTAACCAATGCATGAGGTAGCTTTAGAAATGAAAGTATCAAAATTTTGCTTCGGTAACTAAATATCCTTTTTCTGGGTAGTGGGTTTTGGTTTACTGATATCGAAACTATAGAATTAAAAAGAACCCCTTTTATTGTTTTATATAGTAGCAAGGTTCACACTTTGTGAAAAACATTTCATTTTTGGACCTTCGATGACCAAATGTACTCAAAAGTTGATTCTATGACAAATTCCAGTGAAAATCGCCAGGAATTTAAGCCTTTAAAATATGTAATTGTATAGTCATTATAGTAAAAAAATGGAGGAATAAACCAATTTGGAGATAGTCAGAGTTTCCAAGCTTGCATATCTTTCTTTGAATTGTATAAAGTTTTCAAAAATCAGCGATAGCAAGTTTATAACAAACAAAAAATAATGTTCTTCCTAGGAATTAGAAGCCTATTTTAAGGGGTAGGTTAGGGGTACAACAATCGCCATTCTCTACATTGCTAGTGGATCAAAAATTGGGGTCTGTTGCAATTAATTGTGCTCATAATGATCTTGCACCTATTACGACTAACAATGGTAAAATAACAGTTTTAAGGAAAGAGGTGGTGGTAAATTCAATAATATTACAAAATGTGAGGCAAAAAATGCAAAAAAAAATGGTGTTTTGGTAAGGAGGTAAGGGAAATGAGGGGTATCTAATGCCTGGATGAAACACGCTTTAATCTTAATGATACTTCAAGGGTTATAATAGCATATATATACCCCAAGGAAAATTCTCCAGGAGTTCCAAGTGGATCCAAGAAAAAAAAAGCATTTTTCGTCCAACCCTAATGTAGAGTCATGTTGTGTTACTTGGTGAATAAAACCTTTCCACAGTTGTTTACATTGATGAGGTTTTTCTCCTGTGTGTGTCTTTCATGTAGATTCATTTTGTGCTTAGTGATAAAAACTTTTCACCACAGTGTTTCCACTGGATAAGGTTTTTTCTCCTGTGTGGGTCATTCATGGGCTGTGGTCAATATTTGTTTAGTGATGAAACCTTTGCCACCAGTATTTACATTTGTGAGGTCTTTCACCTGTGTGTCTCCTTTCATGGGTTGTCCTTCCCCAACTAGAGATGAACAATTTACCCACAGGTTTCATTTTTCTCCGTGTTTTTTAATGTCTTCTTGTTGTACAAAGTTCTTGTTTGTTCACATTTGATTTTTTGAAAGTCATTTTTCTTTGTGAGCAATCCTTTCTGTATCACCCCTTTTAAAACATCCTGCTTTGGTGGTAGATTAGGATTTATTAAAATTGTACCAATATGGCTCTGATGTTCTGTCGGGTATTGAGATGTGATCAATAGCGAGGGATATTGTCAATAAATCTCCTTGCATACTTGCAGACTGGAACAATTTGGAAGTCCCACTGGCACTTTGGTCTGGTTGTCATATCTTGGGTTTGGACTACTTGGATCCAAGGGGATTTCTGTGGGGTTGAAAAAAAGGTTTTATTGCAGAGAGGAAAACCCAGTTGAAAATTTAAAGGGCTCTTACTCGGAATAATGAGATAAATAAAAATAGAGTACCATTTAATAACGTTACCATGTTAACTCAGCATCGGTAGGGTTCCAAAGAAGAAATCATAATTTACTATGTAAAGACTATTTACTTTGTAGGAATGATCCATATTGGTTCCTAGCAGCTGTTGAATTTTTGAGCCGATCACCAGCCACCGAAATAAAGCCTTGCCACTGGATATTAAAATATTCTTGTATAGTCTCTCGCGGAGGTTAGCAGTAAACACAGTTTACGGAGGTTGTGATGAGAGGTTAATAATATATTAAAAGAAAATCACCGTAAGTTGCAAATGTTGTTAAACTAAGATTATAAACTATTTCCGTTGTGCTCGTGAAACCTCCATCACAACCTTGGTAAACCAATAATCCATGTTTCTGCAACCTCCCGAGAATAGGACTCGAGAGGACTATATATGAATAATTTTAGCCCGGTGTTTATGACGTCTCGATAGACGTCTAAGGGTAGAAATACCTTTCAAACACCAAACATGAGCCATGTGCACAAATGATCTAAATTAGATATAAATAAAAACAGTTTTAATGATCTTATGATTGGTTCAAAGAATTTGGTATGTTCCAAACAAAATACATATACACAATTAGTTAAGATTACTTATGGTTTACTAGTGTCATGGTTTGAAAGCGTTGCAGTTCAACAGATGATTTGTCTCACAGCGAAGACTCACAAAAATGACAGCGCAAAAGTTCATACCAAAACTCCTCAGGTATTATATTCAAGGGAATCTTCTCAGTCCAGTCCTGAAGGTAACTTTTCTACAGCAGTTCAAGACGCCAAGGATAAATTAAGTCCCTCGACGATTAATAAATCCACAGTCAAGATTAATCACACGATTTCTAATCGGTCCCACAATTTGGAATCCTTTTGATTCCCAGCACTTTCGGCTTCAAAGAGGACAGTAGAATACTTACAGCACTCTGCTCACTGGAATTGAAACATATAATAAAATCCTGGCACTGTGTTGGGAAGCATAAAATCTACCAGTATTGTAGATTAAAAAACTACATCATACCGTATAGCTGATTGCAACTGCTTACCGCTAACATTTAATAAGCAGAAGTTTAAAAGTTTATTTAAAAAAAAAATTCCCAGTATAAAAATAGGCATTACATCAGCTATGCATAAACCTGACCTTGCACCATCAAATCAGTTTCACAATCTAAATACATCATTTCAATATATAACTTTGTGGGGGAATTCCCTAGGTTCTGAAATATTTTGATCTCAAAAGCATATATATAAACCAGTTTTCTAAGTTTACATCTTGGGGGAATCCCCATCTCCCTTATTGTTGCAATTTAAACAGGTGCAAGTTAGCCAAACAAACTAGGGGTATTCCCCTTTACTCTCTTTTTATTAGTAAACAAATATTTTCCCGTGAGAAAATCTATTCAAATATAAAATTGAGAAGAAAATAATATTTTAACCGTTAATCAGAAAAATGGATGGCCATATCAACATCCTCCCCTTAAAAGAAATTGAATGAAATGAAAATGTTCCAAAATTCTGGCTTTCTACCTTTAACCAGTGTGGTTAATTTACAATCAGTTTACACAGTGCAATTCTACAATTTTATATAATGTCTTGAATTGCTGCTTCAGTCTATATACATACAATTTGTAACATCAAATTCCTGAACAAATTTAGGCAGGCTTCTGGACAGGCATAGCCAAGACATTTTCTTTTCCTTTGATATGTCTTAGTCCAGATTGGATTCTTGTAGAGTTAAACTCCACCTGACAAGTCTCTGATTCTGTTTTCCTTTGTGGATGGAAAGTCAACGATTGTGATCCGTGTACCTGAACGGTGCACTTGTTGTTGTATAAAGTAACTTCAAAATTTGCCAATAATGGACAGTTACCAATGCAAGGCATTCTTTCTCAATTGTTGGAGTAGTTTTTATTGATGTTTGTCAAACTTCTTTTGAGAAATAAACATACAAGGATGATCTAAAGCATTTTCATCTGCTTGCATGAGATCTCCACCACAACCTACATCACTGGCAATTCAACTGCCACCTTGAATTGTTTCTGAAGTCTGGCGCAATCTCAAAACTGGCGGATTCATCAAAATAGATTTGATTTTCTCAAACGCTTTGTGGCATTGCTATGACCAGGACAATTTTGGGTTTTTCTTCAGAAGGTTGGTAAGCGGAACGCAAGTTCTGAGAAATTTGGGACAGTATTTTCTGTAATACCCGACCATCCCTAAGAAATCTCATGAGATCTCTTTTGCTTTGTGGTGTACTGGGGGAATTTCTCATGCTAACTTTTGCAGTGAGGAATAATCTGCCCTTGTCCTACAAAATGCCCTAAGTATGTGACAGTTGCATGGCAAAAAATTCACTTTTCACCAGATTCACAGTCAAACCTGCCTGAGAAGATAATTCTTCAAATAATGATGGAGCGGTCTCATGTGTTCTTCCCAGTGTTTCATTGTACACAAGGAGATCATCGACATAGGCTCACAATTTCTATGTCTGCAACACTCTGTTCACTAATCTTGAAATGTTGCGGCAGAATTTTTGAGACCAAATGCCATTCTTTGTATGGGTATAGCCCATCGGGCGTACAAAAGGCTGAAATTCTTTGCGCACGGTCAGATGAGGGGAACTTGCCAATAACCACTCAAACAAATCAAATTTGCTAACAACTTTGGCATTTCCAAACTCATTCTATGCAATCATCATCCGTTTGGGATTGGATAGGAGTCGGTTTTGGAACAAATCGGTTGACTTTTCGAAAAACTGTGACAAAACGGAATGACCCATCAGGTTTAGGAACAGAAAAAGGGGAACTTCCATTCACTAGTTGCTCTTATTCCATTGTCTAAAAATGTATTCACCTCATTTCTGACATGTTGCAACTTGACTGGATTCAATCCTATCGGATGTTGATTTACAGGCTCGGAGTCCCTACCTCTAGTGTCCGGGTTATGACATTTGTCTCACCGGGTACATCAGGAAATATGTTTTCCCAATCATGAATTACTCTTTCAATTCACCTTGTTGACTTTGTGGATGTGACCTAATTTCTTGTTATAAATTGGCAAGTAGGTCAGAATTTGCAATTTGACACATAATCATTTTCTGTGGTTTACAAGTGCTGTTTTGTTACGATTCTAACTCTGTGATGTCACCATTTGGTACAACTTCATCAAAACTCTAGATGACAATACACCATGCAGGCTTGTCATCATCTCTTTCATTATACTCTTGAGCATATTTCTCGTGACATAATTGTCGACTCTTACTCTACCTGTGTGTGATCACATAGTCAAGGTCTCCACTTTGTTCTCAATCTTCATATGGTCATGAATCTTTGGCTTGCAAAGGATCCCTTGTATTGGAAAAAGTGGCCAGAACTTTGTCACCCGGCCTGAATACTCGGTTCCTAGCATCTTTGTCTATACCCATGTTTTCTTTTTTGCCTGACTCTGTTTGAGATTTTGCTTGGCAATTTCTGTGGCTCTTGGAGCCTGTGTCGAATTGCGACACATAGTCTAACAAATTCACATCAGGATCTTCTTTTCACACAACCACTTTTCTTCAGTATTTCAATGGTCCCCAACGTTGTGACCAAACACCAAATAAATGGAACTAAATCCTAATGGACTCTTGTAAAGCCTCCCTGGTAGCAAATAACAGGAGATGAACTCCCTCATACCAATCCCTCTCCAATTCAAAACAATAGGTTTTGATCATTGTTTTCAATTGTTGGTGGTACCTTTCTAGGGCCCCCTGGAGTTCTTGGGTGGTATGTGAAGACTGAATGGGAAATCCCAAAATGTGTCCAAACTGTGGAATAAACCTGACATGAAATTTGATCCTTGATCAGTCTGAATTGATTTTGGAAGGCCTAGTAGGGTGAAAACCCCTTGTTAGCGGCCTTCACTATACTCTGTGCCCTAATATTCTCAAGGGTATAGCCTTCAGGGAATCGTGTGGATGGAAGCGCCACATGATGGTCAGTGAAATATGAGTTCCTGAATGGTCTTGGAAGTGGTCCTACGCAATCTATTAACACCCTACTAATGGCTCACAACATGCTGGTATTGGTATGCAAGGAGCAGGAGGATTTTTGATGGGGCTTGCCCCAACATTAACATGTGTGACAAGTCTTACAATACTCAGACCCATCTTTTCTGAGTGTAGGACACAAAATGACTCCTAATTCGTCATGTTTTTTCTCACACTAAGTGTCCTTTGCCATGGGACTATCATGGGATATGCCTATCATTTCCCTATGGTATACCTTGGCACTACAATTTGATGCACAAACCTTCCATTCCTCTCTACAAGTGACCCATCAGGTGGCCCGCCATTTTCTCATGAGGACACCATTTTGTTTGTAGGAAACCTACAGGAATGTGCTCGGCTTCCTGTTGCGCCAATTTGCCATCCTCTCACCTAAACTTTCCTAAGTGCTGGGTCACTGCGCTGCTCAATTTCCAGCTTGTCATGGCTTAAAGGGTTCTCCTTTACCCAGTCCCTAACTCTCTTATCATGCTCAGCGGCCTGGATTTTCAGTGTTACCAGATTTAACCTTTGTTCATGCTCAGGGCTGGATTTTCACTAACAGGGAATTCGTTCCCTGAAGAGGGAGAGACCTCCAAACTTCCTCCAATTGAGAGGAGAAAAGATCCTCTAAATTTGGGACCAAGTCATCCTCAACGCTCTTACTATGTGTATGAGTATTTTGACCATCACCTGCTCACTGTTTTCTGGAGGCATTTCTGGTCATTGACCTAGTTACTGCACATGCTGGGAAAATTTTCGGTTTCATCATCAAATTTATCCCCTGTACGGGAACCTGCGGGAATCTATGGGATCTGGGAGTACTTTTCCCCCCTGCCAAATCATTCCTAACAAAATGGATACACTTTTACTGGGAGTTCTGTCTAAACACCAAGTTGGCTGACAGTTCCAGAAACAAGTATGATTCAAATTCATTTGTTGAAGAGGGACACTAATACAATTCCATACCTATCCCCTGAAATTCAATGCACTAGTTCCTGTGGAGCCGTATCAATATCAAATGGAAGTGTATATTCCATATCATGGGACTGCGCGCAGCCGTGTCCCGATGATTCTAAGGGTTTTGGATCTAAACTATCACCTGAAAGATGGAAACAAATCACTCCAAAACAAAAGGCATTAAAGTCATCCCTACTTTTTCTGTGGTCCAATTCCCTTTTGGGGGATTTGTTCTGACAGAAGAATGAACTCTTGACCTCAAAGTAAATGCAAAACCTATTGGTTTTGATTCACTTTTGGCTCCTCCTTTTGGGTGGATAGCCACGTATCTCCCAACACCGTGACATTGTAGTCCTGGATTTTACAGTGATTGCATTTGAACTGTGATTTGGGTCCCATCCCATGTTTCTGATTAGCACATGACTGTCTTTACTCCCCTTTCATGGGAAACCCGGGACTGGGATTCCCCTCCTGAGTGCTACCATGAGACGATTTGTTAGAAACCCGGACTTAGTGTTGTAGTGGTTGTACATAGTAAATTCTGGCTAGGCCTAATAGTATGAACTAATTGGGGGTCAATGCATAATCGTCGCCTTTATGGCTGTTCACGCAAACTGTCAATTTTGGTGTACATCAGAGTGTTTTGATATCGGATGTAGACATGTTTGAACTCTTCAACTAAAATCAAATCCCTAAGGACCAAAATTTTGACCACCCGAATTCTTTGTTGAGAGAAGGGCCAGCGATCAAAACATTGCTCCTTTACACGGGCAAATCAACATGGTTCTGGTCATCCTTTTCTGACTCAGACCGAATTTTTGTCTAATTATGCATCTGGCACCAATCATATGTGTTGAGAACTGCCTGCTTAACCTCGTCATAATCACTAACACTGTCTAATGACATGGCCGAATATTTCTCGGGCTTTACAATGAACACTGACTGTAGCAACAATGTCAAGACTCCTGGGGCACATTTCAAGCTATGGCAATTTTCTCAAAGTGTCAGAAGTATTTGTCGACTTCTTGTTCCTGAAATTTGGAACAAGGCGAATATTTTTCGCCGCATCAAAACCCAAGATTCTTGGAGAGTCTGATGATGAGTAGCCCGTTGTTTCAATTTTTTCTAACTCTATCTGAGCTTCACGCTCTTTCTTTGTCATCTCCATT
This sequence comes from Ophioderma brevispina, assembly GCA_023653785.1. Classification (NCBI taxonomy): domain Eukaryota; kingdom Metazoa; phylum Echinodermata; class Ophiuroidea; order Amphilepidida; family Ophiodermatidae; genus Ophioderma; species Ophioderma brevispina. The sequence continues at coordinate 92,740 of JAMKCH010047767.1, forward strand.
TGCTGTGGTAATTCATCTCTTTTGTTCTCATTTTCATTTTGCATTTTTATTCAAATTCATTTTCTTTTGTTCCTTATGAATGGCTTTCCTTTCTGTTTGTGCTTTCATCTTTTTCAATTCTAGTCCAATTCCTGTTTGAATTTCAAGTTCTTTTAACTTGAATGAATCACTTTGCCCTGTTCCTGAATTTCTTCTATCCTTTCCCAAAAAATGAACATCCCAAACATCTTCCTGGACCAAATTTTCAATCAAATATTTTTGATGATCGGTTTTCTCATGGCATGTTTTGCATCAAGTCCTAAATGCCTTGGCTAGTTTCATTAACTCAGGCTTTCTCAGCCTCCATCAAACTTTCCCAAGTTTTGCCCTATGAACCATTCTGGATCAAAATCATGTGATGGACTCTACACACAATATACTAAATTGAACCAAACTACCAATGGAGTAAATGTTAAATACACACAAAATTTTGTATGCTAAAATGTGCAGCAATGTTTACTATATTATCACACACCTTTTTTAAGGTGTTAAAACTGAACAATAAGGCTCAAATTATCTCAATTCAATCCCGGAAAAACGAGCCACCAATTATGTTATGACGTCTCGTAGACGTCTAAGTCAGAAATACCTTTCAACACAATAAATGAGCCTTGTGCACCAATGATCTTTAAATTATATATAATAACAGTGTTAAGATAGTTACTTGATTGGTTCAAGAAATTTGGTATGTCCAAAACAAAAATTACATATACACCAATTAGTTAAGATTACTTATGGTTTAATAGTGTCTGTGTTGAAAGCGTGCAGTTCAACGATGAGATGTCCTCACAGCGAAGACTTCCAAAATGACAGCGCACCAAGTTCATACAAAAATCATCAGCGTAATATTTCCAAGGGAATCTTCTCGTCAGTCCTGAAGGTAATCTTGGCCAGCAGTTCAAGACGACAAGGATAAATGAAGTCCCTCGACGATAATAAAATCAACAGTCCAAGATAATCACCACGATTTCTATCTGTCCACAATTTGGAATCCTATTTGATTCCAGCACTTTCGGCTTTTCAAAGACGACAGTAGAATAATTACAGCCACTCTGCTCACATGGATTGAAACATACATAAATCTGGCACTGTGTGGAAGCATAAAATCACCATATTGTCGATAAAAACTAGCTAATCCATACGTATAGCTGATTGACAACTTGTGACGCGAGACTTAGGTCAAATCTCCTATATATACACTGAATTCACACCACAAATGCACCCCCAGTCTAAAAATAGGCATCTACACTACGTCATTCTTATGCACTAAACCACTGACCTGGCCACCATCAAATCAGAGTTACAATCTAAATAATAACTTTCATAATATAACTTCTAGTGGGGCAATTCCCTTACGGCTTCATGCAATATTTTGATCTCAAAAGGAATATAAACAAGTTTATAAGTTTAATCTTGGGGAATTCCCACCCGTCCATTATTGTGCAATCTAAACAGGTGCAAGTTAGGCAAAACAAACTAGGGTTATTCCACTTTCTCTCTTTTATAGTAAACAAAATACTTTCACGTGAGAAATCTCCTCTCAAATAAAAAATTGAGAAATAAATATTTTAAAGTTTTAATCAGAAAAATGGAGGCCATATACACGGTGGCAAGCAATTTTGGCATATTCGAACCCAGTGACCTTCATATTATTAGCATGACACTCTTGCCAACTGAGCTATCAAAACCCAAGGGTTGTAGAGGACGCCTGGATAGTTATCTATAGGTGTTAGGGACGACAGTGTCCTTCGCTTTCTAGCAGATCAGGCGCGTAGCAGGCCCGGTGGTTCTGAGGGGGAAATTTCACCGTGGGTGGAACAAATGTCCGATTCACGAGCAAAATTTCCAGTTTCGCAGGGCAAAAATAATCTAAAAAGGGCTGATTTAACATAAATATCAGGGTTTATTCCCGATTTTGCATCAAAAAAAATTTGTCAGAGGGCACTCTGCCCCCCCTGCCCCACCGGGCTACGCCACTGGTAGCCGATGCATCAGAAGACATTATATGATTTTATACTTGTTTTTGATTGGAATTTAACTACTTAGTTCTCCAGGTAGAACGGATGTATATTATTAATCTTTCCCTGGAGATTACCAGCGCATGATAGTGTTGAAACAAAAACACCCCATGTGCGCTTGGCCAGTTTCGAACCAGGCTCCTCTACCAACCCTCAGTTGGTTTTACTTAGTTCTCCAGGAAAAGGATTAATATTTTATAATCTTTCCCAGGCTTATTATATTTCACAAAACCAACAGGCTCAGGTATGTACCCATGGATTAACGCTTTATCCGTTCAGCGTGTAAAAATGTACGACACGGAATAAAGGGTCTACCTTGAGTGTAGATATTCATGAGTTAGACTAGAGTAACGACTCTTTTACGGAATATAACGTGTACAATCCTTGTAATACTGATCCTCTTATAGAAGATTCATGCGAGGCTAATTTCATGAGTGTTCTTACATAGAGGATGAACCCCGAATAAAGCGTGTGATCCAATTTGGTTGACACTGAGCACGTTTTGTTTCGATATATAATACAATGGCCATATTGAACACATCACACCAAGATCAATGACTTCGGTCTTTACAATTTTATTCACTACCGCACAGTCAGCTGTTGGGATTCAATGATGAAGACAATCACTATTGATCTGAGACATTGACATAATCGGCAGTGGGAGTGCCTCTCATCCACCGTGTGAATACAAACATTCTAAAATGAAATAAAAGGTACAAAATAGTTGATCTATATAGAATTCAAGCATCATTTCCTATTGATATAGGATAAATACGATAATGCATAGCAGCCCACTGACTTAACTTCTTTTGATTAACAATGATTTGACATTGCGAACCATGGCATTGGACAAAATGGGATCTTGAAAGAGCAGATAAACGCCAGATAATAGTACTCCACTACTTCATACAATCAACCCTCTCCATCTCAACAACGTTGTTTGGTTAGGAAAGCATACTGTTAGTGATGAATCCTGACCACGTATTTGTGAGGTCTTTCTCCTGAGTTTCATTACACATTACTCCATCAAGAATTCTTGAGAAACCTTTAGCACAGAATTTATATTGACAAAGGTTTCCTCTGTGTCATTTCATTGTTTCAGGATTGGGTAAGTGGGCAATATCATTATTTCCTGACACTTGAACCCGGGGTGGCAGGAGATAGTCCTCCGAGCTCACAGTCCGGGAAACAATGGTGGAATAGGGTAATTGATTCAGTTGACTATTCTCGCAACATTAGTTTCACGCTTTATTCCCCGTTGTCGTCTATGGAGCCCGGAATATGATACTGCAGGGAATATGATTACTTCTTACGAGCTATACCATTATTATGAGCTAGCATATACCACCGTACCCCGGTATGAATCTGGCACTTTACCGTTGTCCATTTATTCTATACCATTTCGTTGCTAGTCATCTAACTTTATTTCTGCCAATTAACTGACCAAGATTAAACTGTGATTTGGTGAATCCTTGATGAAACCTTTAGCACAGAATTTCTATTGGACAAGGTTTTCCTCTGTTGTGCATTGTCATTGTTTTCAGGGATGTAAGTGGGAATATCATTAGTTCCTGAAAATTGAACCTGCCCTTGCTAAGCGGCCCAACGCTTGCACGCGATTGCCCCAATTTGTTTTTTAGTTATGGCCATATCTCGGAATTCCAGAAATTTCTGTAAGCCTTACATCCCTGATGTTTTGTCTTCTGCTGCCAAGTAATGAAAACTTTACACAGTGCATACATGATGAAGTCTAGCTCAGGGCCGTACGCGGGGATTTTTTTGGGGGGGGGTGCGGGCTTCGAAAAGTGGACCTTCTTTGGTAAAAGTGGAACTCTTTTTTGGGTAAAAAGCGGACATAGGCCCACTTAAAATGATCTTTATTTGGACTTTTTGAACATCTCATCACCAAAAGTGGACATTCTGGTCAAAATTTCTTAGTTTTTGGACCCTTTTTATGCAAAGATTCAGATCAAAAAGAGACTTTTCCCTTTGTCTATTGGGGGTACGGGACATAGGTCTACTGCCTGTGTGTGTGTTCATTTCATATTGTCTTCAATCTTCATGTCAATGCAATCTTTGTACTTAAAGATCCTGAGACACTGGCACATTGAAAACTAGTGCGCCCTTAGATGTTCAAAATTTATACTTTTGCATGGTTATAAAGCATTTATATACATTGGAGCCATCACCTAAATGATAAAACCCAAATCACCATGCTTATGGGTAGCTTAGGGTAAACAGAATGATTTTATAATAATGTCGCCGGTGACAACATTCAGCTACGACCAGAAATGGGTGAACCAAGCAAACACATCAGTTGATTAGTTCATGCATTGCACATTGTTTGGCCAGTTTGACCTTTGTTTGGTTTTAATATCAATACGTACGAGTCTATGATTTTATTGTAATAGACACATTGCGTGATTACAGTTACGGCAAACTTAAAAGTAGCCTACAAATCACCTGGATGGTCCTAGCTATTATTAATGTTCCATATTGCTTTTGGGTTGGGTTATTTTTATGTGTAAAATATATATGTAGTCTTCAAGGTCCCAGACTCAGTTGGATTAAATTGAAGAAAGAAGGAATCTCATATTTTTGAAAATGTGCCTCAGTGCCGACCTTTAAGGGCAATGACCAATTTCAACTAAGTAACCCTATATAAAATGTGAAAAATTCTGCTTTGCACAATGTACGCTTTTCTATCTAAAAAATCGTGAAAGGATAAGCTAAGAAATATTTTTTGTACAAAAACTTTCATTTCTAATTTTACTATAGGAGCACATACTTAATTCAAGCATGTGTACATATTGAATTAAGCAAATGAAAACTTCTGTTTTCACTTTCAAGGCAATGGGGGTTGTAGTACTAAATGTATCACTTACATATGGCACAAATATGGGTGACCCAAACATCTCTTGTTACACTTTTAACAGTGATAATGTAGTTGGTCTGTGTACATTTCAATATTATTGTGTCCTATATTGCTTTTGTAGGAAACCTTGAAAAAGAGGTTACTCGCTGAGGTTTTTATCCTTATGAGTATTTCATGTGAGAGTGGTATTAGTGATAAACCCTATACACAGAATTTGCATGGATGAGGGTTTTTTCTTCTGCGTGTGTATTAATTCATGTCTTGTCAATTTCCCTTAGTGATGAAAGCTTTGCCACAGTATTCACATTTGTGAGGTCTTTCTCCTGTGTGTGTCATTATGTTGTGCCTTCTATGGTTTGGTGACAAAACCTTTACCACAGTTGCTTACACTGATGAGGTCTTTCACTGTGTGTGTTTTCATGTGTTCCTTCCCCATAGAGGTGAACAATTACCACAGTGTTCACATTGATGATGGTTTTTCTCCTGTGGTGTCATTTCATGTTGTGTCTTACTTTCCTTAGTAGTGAAACCTGTGGCACAGAGGTTACACTGATGAGGTTTTTTCCTGTGTGTGTCATTCAGTTGAGCCATTGGTACTTGGTGATAAAACCTTTACCACCGAGTTTGCATTGATGGGGTTTGTATCTCCGATGTGTATCATTTCATGTGGGTCAATTTTGCGACTGACAAAACCTTACACAGTGTTTCCATTGATGAGGTTTTTCTAATGTGTGTGTAATTTCATGTAGAGTCATGTTGGACTTGGTGAATAAAAACCTGTCCACAGTGTTTATTGATGAGGGTCTTTTTCCTGTGTGTGTCATTTCATGTAGAGTATTTTTGGGCTTAGTGATAAAACCTTTCCCACAGTATTTACATAAGGTTTTTCTCCTTGGGTGTTTCATTTCATGGGTGTCAATATTGTTTAGTGATGAAACCTTTGCCACAGTATTTACATTTGAGGTCTCACTGTGTGTCTCCTTTCAGGGTTGTGTCCTTCCAACTTAGAGTGAACAATTTACCACAGTGTTTACATTTTTCTCATGTGTTTTTTTAGTCTTTGATTGTACAGTTCTTGTTTGTTCACATTTGGATTTTTTGCAAGTCCATTTTCTTTGTAAGCAATACTTTCTGTATCCATCCACTTTGTAAACATCCTGCTTTGGTGGTTATTAGATTAGATATTATATCCAATGGTACCAATATGCTTGATGTTCTGCTCGTGGTATTGAAGATGTGATCAATAGCGAGGGATATTGTCAATAAATCTCTTGCATAACTTGTCAGACTGGAAAACAATTTGGAAGTCCCACTGGCACTTTGGTCTGGGTTGTCATATCTGTGGTTTGTGACTAACTTGGATCCCAAGGGATTTTCTGTGGGGATATGAAAAAAAGGTTTATGCAGAAAAAAGTTGAAAATTTAAAGGCATCGTACTCGCAAAATGATAATAACAAATAGAGTACCTATTTAACTAAAGTACCATGTGAACTTTCAGCATCGTAGGGTTCCAAATGAAGAAAATCATAATTTTACTATAGTTAAGAACTTTACGTTGTTTAGGAACGATCCTATTGGTTCCCCCCCCCCCATAGCAGCTTGTTGAATTTTGCGCCGACCGATCACCAGCCACCCGCCGAAATAAGGCTTCTTGCCACTGGGATAAAATTATTCGTGTATGTCTCTCGCGGAGGTTCGTAGTAAACACGTTTACTGGAGGTTGTGATGGAGGTTAATAAATATATAGTTTAAAATAAAATCAACCGTAAGCTGTGCATTTCTTGGTAAAACTAAGAGTAAAAAAACTATTCCGTTGTGCTCGTGAAACCTCCATCACAAAACCTTGGTAACAATAATCATGTTTACTGCAAACCTCCGAGGAGAGCCTATATATGAAATAATTTAGGCCCGGTGGGCAAGCATTATTTTGCCTATTCGAAAACCAGTGACTTCATATTAACTAGCATGGGACACTCTTGCCAACTGAGCTATCAAAACAAGGGTTGGTAGAGGAGCGCTGGATATATCATAGGTGTTAGGTCCGACAGGTGTCCTTCGCTTTCTAGAAGATCGGGCGCGTAGCCAGCCAGGTGGTTCTGAGGGGGCATTTCCCAGTGGGTGGAACAATCTGTCCCGATCACGAGCAAAAAATTTCCCAGTCGCAGGTCAAAAAATCCTAAAAAGGCTGATTTAACTAAATATCAGTTGTTTATTTACCGATTTTGGCCGGTCTCAAAAAAATTTGTCAGAGGGGGCGGGACTCTGGCCCCCCCTGCCCCCACCTGGCTACGACACGTAGCAGATAGCATCAGAACATATTACGATTTATACTGGTTTTGAAAATTTTAACTACTTAGTTCCCAGGTAGACAGGATGTATATTGATTAATCTTTCCCTTGAGATGGACCAAGCGCATGATAGTGTTGAAACAAAAACACCCCATGTGCGCTTGGCCAGTTGAAACCAGCTCCTCTACCAACCCTCACGTGGTTTTTTGACTTAGTTCTCCAGGAAAACATGGATTGAATAATTTTATTAATCTTCCAGGCTATTATATTCAACAAAACGAAACAGGCTCAGTGTTACCCATTGGATTACACGCTTTATTCCGTCAGAGTTTGTAAAATGTACGATTCATGGAATAAAGGGTCATTACTCTGTGTAAGATATTCATGAGTTAGACTTAGAAGGTAAAGAATGTTTTTACAGAATTAAGCTGTACAATCCTTGTATCCTTTGATCCTCTTATAGAAGTTTTCATGCTAGGCTAATTTCATGAGGTCTTACATAGGGGATGACACGAATAAAGCGTGTGATCCAATGGTGCAATGAGCCCTTTTTGTTTCGAATATGTAAAATACCTTATGGCCATATGAATTCATCATCACACCAGATCAATGACTTCGGTCTTTACGTTTTTCTTAACCATACCGCCACCATAGCTTTCGGATTCAATGATGAAGACAAGGAATATTGATCTGGGACATGACCATAATTGGCAGGGGAGTGCCTCTCATCGACCAGTGAATATCAACATTCTAAAATGATAACTACAAGGTACCAAAATAGTGATATATAATATTCAAGATCCATTCCCTATAGGGTATATGAACAATACGATATTGAATTGAGCAGCCCACATGACATTAACTTATTTTGATAAAATGATTTGATCATTGCGAACCAGGCATTGGACCAAAAATGGGATTTTGAAAGAGTAGTAAAACGCCAGATAATAGTACATCACTACTTCATACAATCAACCTGTCCATCTCACCAAAGTTGTTTGGTTAGGGAAAGCATACTGTTAGTGATGAATCCTTGGAACCCAGTTTATGTATGAGGTCTTTTCTCCTGAGTTTCATTACACATATCCTCAAGAATTCTGATTGAAATGAAACCTTCTAGCACAGAATTTTATTGACAGGTTTTCCTCTGTGTCATTTCATGTTTTCAGGGATGTAAGTGGGCCTTTCATTAATTCGACAATTGAACCGGTGTGGCAGGAGATAGTCCTCCCGGCTCACAGTCCGGGAACAATGGTGATAGGGCAATGATTCAGTGACTCTTCACGCAACATGTTTCACGCTTTATTCCGTTGTCGTCCTATGGAGCCCGGACTATGATCCCTGCAGGAATATTGATTATTTCTCTTACGGCTCTACAATAGTATGAGCGAGTCATATCACACCCGTACCACGGTCCTGATCTCGGCACTTACCGTTGTCCATTTATTCTATACCTAGTCTCGGTGGGTAGGAGGGGTGTTCGTGCACCCCCCTGAAATAACACTGCTAAGATGTCACTATTCAGAAAAAATGAGTAGAAAACGATTAGCTATGTTAAAAAAATCAAAAGGTTACCCACGTATTCATTTTTATGCAAATTTATGCCAAAATTAGTATCGACATTACATAAAAAACAATTGTCGCTATATCTGAGCCAATACTGTTGATTAATGACAAATGAGGTGACTGGGCCTATGTTTGAGGGTCAAAGATCAAGAGTGGAAACCATTTGAAAATACAAGAGTCCCAATGATACGTTAATATGCAAATTAGGGTCGCCATTAGTAAAACATAGAATTCGATATATCTCAACCAAATATTTTGATAAATGCAACAAATAAGGTGACTTGGACCTAGTTTGAGGGGCAAAGATCAAGAGGGAACCATTTTAAAAATTACCCGATGTCCACATGATGACATAAATATGCAAATAGGGGTCCGCCATTGCCAAAAACCATATTGACGAATATCGTGGCCAATTACGGTTGGCAAGTCCTGCCACCATAAGATGACGAGACCTATGTTTTTAGGGCCGAGGATAATTTAAAGGCATCATAAAATTATGTTTATTGTCATTACATGTTCACCTGCAAATACTAAGAATATTTACGTTTCTAAATATGACAAAAAACATTGAGACTTACAAATCTGTACTCCTTAAATACTTTAAAAAAAACATAAGCATCGTAGTAGTTTTACACCTCCAGTAAAATTTAACGGAATGTCAGGATAAAGATGAGCAGTTCATATGAGTGACATATAAGTGTCCCATATGCATGCTATCAGGCTGTGATCAGATGAACCCTAACTGTGATCAGCAAAAAAAAACTCTGATCTTGAACGAGTTGGATATCATCGTCTGGGGGACGATGATGCACAACCGGAAGTACAGTATCGACTTCCCAGAGGCATCACCCCCCCACCCCTCGTAGTTGTCTTCCGGTTGGAACCATCGTTTCCGTGACAGGCGTTACCACCCACGCACCCTAAGTCACTCTCTGGCAAAAGAAAAGGGAGTCACGGCCCAGAAATGTGTTCGGGTTCAACTTATCGAGTGTCAAGATGTCGCTCTCTTCGTATATTCAGACAGGGTTTCCATGAGTCCTAGGACCTTTCTTTGCCTCTAAACACAGGCGACGACCTGGAGAGGGCGTCTGCGAATTCAATATCTGCTGACCTTATCCGGTTCCACGCAGTGTAATAGCTTGTAAAGATGACTTAGAGATTAAAGCGCAAAGTTTTAAACCTAGGGCAAGAACCTGTACCGTGCAGAGTGCAAGAGGGACATAGGAAAATCAGTATCAGTATATGTCCAACAAGCATCTCACCACGATTCTGCACCGGTTTGGCCACTATGATTTAGTTATGATTTTGTTTTGAGTAAAACAGGCCTGGCCAAGGTCCTGGTCCAAAGAATCAACATAGGCCTCAAATACGACCTCAAATTCGGACAGAAGACAACATCATATTCCATTTGGAAAATGGATAATTGAACAATCTCTACTACTGTCCATGGCAGCAACATTGTCAACAGTGCTGCGGGGTTCACGATACATCCAAAAGTGTAAAACGGAGTCAAAACAGCCATAAGACAATAATTCTGATGGGGGTAGATAAGTTGCAGGGTCAGCTAGCGTGAAAGTCAACACACCAGAGATTCCCCCACCATATCACTCCACGCGCATTGGCCCAAAAGTTGAAGTGGCTCATCATCACCACCATTTTTTGCGAATGACACGATCTATATATACTACCATATGCAAGAACTATTTTGTATGGCTTTTTATCAGGTTTATTGGCAGCCAGGCAAAACCCGTGCGTGGATGGAGCCTTCATCTCTGCAAACTGGGAACCCCGCCCAGAAAATCAAAAACTCGAGGCTGATGGAATCATTGAAAGCCTGCAAAATATCGCGACGAAGGAGTGCAACACCTGCCAAGGAGAGCAACACCTTGAACATGTCAAGGTTTCAGGAGTGTAAGCTGTGCAGCAAATAGCTTCAAAAACAGTTATTCCCAAAATGCAACGGCAGACTTTTTGTGGTGTTACTACCTTGAAAAGGGATATGGTCTTTATTGGGTCATTCGGGTAGGCGTTTGAGGGCAGGTTCTAAGAGCGATATAGTTTCGTTTCAATCAAACACCACACAACACACACACACACACACACACACACACACAAAAGCAAGGGTAACAACGATAACAGCAAGGATCTCAATCAGTTTGCGGAGATATGAGATCCATTGTTCCTACAAGGGACTGTAACCAATGCTTTCTGGTTGGCATGCTTGCATACGAACATAGTCGTTCTATTGCCTCCCTTGATTTATGATACAATATGGATAGCACAAGACGGAAGAGTGAAGACCGAAGAATCATTTCTTCACGTTTCCGGACGTTTTCATTTTGGTTGCTTACAAACAGTCACTGTCTAAGTGTAATGAGTCTGATTGCACACATTGAATTAAAGATGAAAAAAGGTATTAATGCTTTTTAAATTATTTAATGAGTACAGATGTGTAAGTCTAAATGGTGATAATCTTGTTTTGGGATGATTTTTTAGTAACGTTTTTGGCCAAGTAATTTTTTCTCCTGCAGTTCCTTTTAAATTACTGAGGGCAGGGCCGTAGCCACAGGGGGGTTAGGGTGGGGCGACGCAACCCCCCCCCCCAAAAAAAATGACAAAGGTCCGCTTTATGTTTGTGTAAGGTCCGCTTTGTCATGTCTAAGGTCCGCCCTTCTAATGTTAAAGTTTGCCGCTTCTTGCCTAAATTTTATGTTTGAAGGCTTTTGGCATGTGATATAATGAATAAGCAATTGTTATACTATTGCATTACTTAAGGCTCTTTTATTATAAGTTTTTCTTATGTTGCGAGAGGTTCATGCACCATCCCCCCCCCCCCCACCCCCCCCCCCCCCCCCACCCCCGGGTTCGAATATGGATAACAACGGTGAACAAATTGGATTGGGGCAACCGCGAGCGTAGAGTAGCCGAAAAAAAAATTGGTTTTTTGGTACGCAAACGTAGGGCATATCCGCACCCCCCCCCCCCACATACATCTGGCTTACGGGCCCGAATGTGGGTTGTAAATCTATTGATCCAATATGATATCACACTGCATGTGGCAGAGAGTAATTGGAGGATGTACAGTGCCGTCCTTCACGGTTTATTTGCGGTATGATAAACACACCGTCATATCTTAGTCTCGCATTGGTCTTGTATCATGCATAACTTGAAGTTAAAAAAGAAAGATTACAAGATTACCGGATCTGGATTGGTTTTACCTCCAGCAAAACGGGGTCCCATCACGCTAGAGTCTTATGTATAGATGTGCAAGTTAAATTTACTTGGACAACAAAGTTTCTTACAATTACCCCCAAAACGAGAATATCGACATTGAAGACCCCTTAATTGCATATTCTTAGTATTGCAGGGGAAGAGTGAAAATGTTAGTGGCACATTGAAAATAAATTAGGAGTACCTTTTAGTAATTATACTACACAATATCCAAACATAGGTATCGTTCATTTTATGTGGGAAGGTATGTGGAATATGGCCAAGATATACCCAAATATGGATTGTTAGCTAATGGCGACCCTTATTTGCATATGCTGTCCTCGTGGAAAGATCTGGTAATTGTCAAAATGGGTTTCCATCTGATCTTTGACCCTCTAAATATAGGGCCCAGTCACCTCATTGTCAGTTATTACCAGTATTGGCTGAGATATATCGAATATTGTATTTTCTGCAATGGCGATACTAATTGCAGAAAATTTGCATTAAAAATGATAAGTGGGACACTTTTTGATTTTTTTAACATAGCTCATCGTGTCTACGCATTTTTTCTGATATCTGGACATGATTAGAAGTTTATTTCAGGGGGGGAGTCACGACAACACCCTTCCACCCACTAGACTATACATTTCGTTGCCTAGTCATGAACTTTTTTATTTTTCCCAAGTAACTGCCCAAGATTCACACTGTGATATTTGGTGAATGCCTTGATGAAACCTTTAGCACAGAATTTATATTGACCCCATAGGTTTTCCTCTGTTTGTGTCCTCATTGTTCAGGGATGTAAGTGGGCATTCATTTATTCCTGAAAATTGACATGCTGCTAAGCGGCCAAATGCTGCACGCAATGCCAATGTTGTTTTATTTATGGCCATATCTCTGGAATAAGAAATGCTGTAAGCCTTACATCCCTGATGTTTTGTCTTCTGCTGCCTAGTAGTGAAACTTACCACAGTGCATACACTGATGAAGTCTACTCAGGGCCGTACGCGGATTTTTTTGGGGGGGTGCGGGTTCGGAAAAAGGGGACTTTTTGGTAAAGTGGACTTTTTGGGTAAAAGCGGACATTAGGGCCCCCTAAAATGATCTTATTGGACTTTTTGAACATCTTCACCAAAGGTGGACAGTATGTCAAATTTCTCTTCAGTTTGACTCCTTTTTATGCAAAGATTCAGCAAAAAGTAGACTTCCCCTTTTGTTCAAATGGGCGGTACGGACCTAGCATTTTTTCTGCTATAGTGACATTTGATAGAAGTTATTCAGGGGGGTGCACGAACACCCTTCCACCCACTAGACTAGACCATTTCGTTGCTAGTCATCTAACTGATGTCTTCACAATTAACTTGCCCAAGATTCACACTGTGATATATTTGGTGAATCCTTGATGAAACCTTTAGCACAGGAATTTATATTGACAGGTTTTCCTTGGTTTGTGTCATTTATGTTTTCAGGGATGTAAGTGGGCAGAGCATTAATTTCCTGAAAATTGAACCTGCCCCTGATAAAGCGGCAAATCTTGCACGCAATTGACCCAAGTTTTTTTTATTATGCCAGATCTATGCGAAAATCCCAGAAAGAGGAAAATTCTGTAAGCCTGACATCCCTGCTGTTGTCTTTGATGCCTAGTAGTGTGAAACCGTTACCAACAGTGCATTTTAACTGATGATGAAGTCGTACTCAGGCCTACGCGGGAAAATTTTTTTTTGGGGGGGTGCGGGCTCGAAAACGTGGACTTTTTGGTTAAAGTGGACTTTTTGGGTAAAAAGTTTTTTTAAATTGTTCTTTTGAAAATATTTTATTTGGACTTTTGGTGAACATCTCATCACCCAAAAAGTGGCATTTCGTGTCAAAATTGCTCCTTAGGTTTTGACTTTTTATGCAAAGATTCAGCAAAAAGTAGACTTTTCCCCTTTTGTCCAAATGCGGTACGGACATAGGTCTACTGCTGGTGTGTGTTCATTTCATATTGTGTTCTTCAATCTTCCGCTCCATGCACTCTTTGTACTTAAAGATGAGACACTGGCAATTTGAAAAATCGTGCGCCCTCTAGATTGTCAAAATTTATACTTTGCATGGTTAGAAAAGCATTATATACATTAGCCCTCACCTGAATTGATTATTTAAACCCAAATCACCACGCTTATGGGTAAAGTTATGGTAAAACAGAATGATTTTATAATTAATGTCGTCGGTGACAAACATTTCAGCATACGACAAGAAATGGTTGTGTAACACAAAAGAAAAACACACATCAGTTGATTTTCATTGCATGCACCTTGTTTGAGTCTTGTGACCTTTGTTGGTTTAATATCAATAAGTACGAGTCTATGATTTTCATGTAATAGACACATTTTGTCGATTACAGTTACGGCAACTTAAAGTTAGCCTACAAATCACCTGGATGGCTATAGCTCTTATGATTTGAGTAATTCCTGAATACCCTGCGCAGGGGTGACAGTTGTTAGTTTGTTGTTTGCGTTGTGTATGATACAATAGGTGGTTTGTGCGAAGGGTTTTAGTGGTACTCAATGAGTTGGATATCTTGTCTGTAGGGCGTGAGGGTATTCTGTGGTGCTATTTTGTGTATATGTGATTGTGTTTGTAGGATGAGATAGCTATATGTGTATGGTATGTGAAGTTGGGGTGTGAAGGGTATTCTTTTCGATAGATTCTGTGTTGTTTTTAGAGGGATGTGTGTTAAAGAATATATGTCGTGAAGGGGTATTGTGTGTGGGTCTGGTGGTGTTAGAACGGGTGTATGTGGGGATTATGTGAGATAGGTGTCTATGGTTGGTTGAGTTGCGGTCGGAGCGGTCCAAAGTGCCGCGGTCGAAAATGCCGGTTTTGCTATTGATCGCGGTCACGGTGGGTGTTGTATGTTATTTTTTTTGTGTGAGGGATAGGTGATGGTGTATGGTTAGGCGGGTTGGTTGCGGTCGGCGCGGTCATAGTGTCGCGGTGGAAGAGTAGGGTTTTGGTTGTCGTCGTGGACAAAGTGGTTTTTGTTTAGTTTGGGGGGTGTGGTAGTATAGATCGATCGGTTGCAGTGTCTAAAATGGTTTTGTGTGGGGATCTTGGGTGGGAAGGGTAACTTTTTGGCGGGTGTTTGTTTGAATAGGTTATTGTTGGGAGGGGGAGTTGGTAGTTTAGGTTAGGCGGTTTGCAGTCGGAGCGGTCACAGTGCCCGCGGTGTTGGTGGGGGGTTTGGGCATTTCGGCTGTGGACGTGGTTTTACTTGGTAGTTTTTAAAAGGGCGTAGAAGCGGTCACCGGCGTGGGTTGTATCCCCGAATTTTGGTATGGTTTTGTTTTGGGTTGGTTGTATTTGTAATCTGTATGAATTCAAGCTATTTTGGGATTAGATATTGGAAGAGTTTCGGCGGGGTCGTAGTGGTGCGGCACAAATTGAGGTGTTTAAATTGGTTTTATGTTCTTAAGCTGAGGATGATTTTGAATGTAGTTGTTTGCCGGCCTTGTTGAAGTTATTTTTGCTTAGAAAGTTACCCAGTATAG
>JAMKCH010047768.1:0-11020 GCA_023653785.1 Ophioderma brevispina
AAAAAATTCTGGGGGCGCCATGGCCAATATGTATGATTCTACAAACATAGGTCTAATTTCCACTTTTTCAGGAGCAAAACCTTGCAGTGTTGCCAGATCAAAAATTGCATATAAAGAACCTCCCATGAACAACTTTGATAGATGGATGTAAAGTGAAGGTGGCTCGTGGTAGAAGTGATGCAATAAAATTTGGATTTTTGTTTCAGATCATGGGGGTCTGTTACAATTCTTGTTTCAGGCATTTTCCAGGTTTTTCACACCCTAAAAGCTAAAAAGTACCCACATACATCAAAGGATGTTGCCATTGCAACGGATATACTATGTATGACAAAAGGGCGAACTTTGGTAAACTGACAACAAACCCTTCCATATCCACAAAAGTTTAACAAGCAAATTAGTTTTTTTTTGACCGTTGCCAGCTATGTCTGATATTTAGGTGGTATTACTCTGAAATTGTTTTTTATAAAGGTTAAAGAAATATCAGCTTTTTCCAATTAATGTTTATCACACAAGACAGCTACATATTTTTTTACTTTTTAAAATACGTGAACAATTAATGAAATTGCAATAAGCGTTAATTTCATGCATGAAAATTACATGACTGACAATAATGCATTCAGAATTTGTCAATTTAAAAAATAACAACAAAATTTCAGAATTCATTCATTAATTTGCCATACACTGAACTTTTAGTTTTTGTACTTACGCTTAAAATGACAAATTAACAAAAAACGTTTTGTCATTCATTAATTTTGCAATCATATTTTATAAAAAAGTGAAATATATAAGTCACAAATATCTTGAAAAATGCTAAAACACACGATAATTTTAAAACATTTTTACAAAATAATTTTAGCTTGGATTGTCTTGATGATCAACAAAATCAATTCGTATGACAAATTTAACTTGTCAGTACGGAACATTTTTCTTGACACATTATTTTTTCAGTGTCGGGAACTGTCTGTTGAAGGCCCATAATCATGTCCTCATTCCAAGCTACCACCTTTTGAATTCGACACTGATGCGAACCATTCTGACAAAACTGTTAGGTAGGGGCAGATTATGCCGAAAGTGCTCTAAAAATAGCGGAGGTAGCAAGTCGCGTACTACGACTAATTTTGGTATTTTTTGTAGAACGGTTATTTTTTGATAATAACATCACAATCAAAATTACCCACCCCGAATCCCCTTTGGGGGAACATTTTTTCTAATGCCGGCTTCCTTTGCAGAAATGGCCACCATTCTGCGTTTTTGGGTATATCGTTTCAATAGTTCATTAATAATCGCGCGATTTCAATTCACACCTTAATATGTTTTTTCCAATTTGATAGTGGCATACGAATTAATTAACACGTGAGCACATGCAATGGAATAACACTAGAGGGCCCTTGCCAAAATGGCCCGCCAATGTGTCGTTTAATGCCACGCTTACCGATTAAAAGGCCCAATTTGGAGTTGTTTTGGAGACTTTAATTATTGGGTCGGTGGTGAAATGTCACATCTAAAAGCCTAATGTTGTTATTTTGTGAAAGTATGGGTGCTGACAACATCACAAATCCAATTCCCCAGAATCCCTTTGGGGACATATTCTATGAGTCTCAAATAGCCGCATTCGGCATGTTTGGTATCAATCATTTCAATATCTGCGGTTCATAATCGGTGATTTAAGCACTTGTTTTGTTTATTTTTTTTCATCATTTATTAAGTAGCACTACTTTTTTAGAATTAACACGGGGGTCCTACACGTGCCTGATTCATTACAATATGATAACGGCTAGAGGGAGATTGGATATACAAAATTGGCCGCCAATGGTCGTTAATTGACTACTTACTGTAGAAAGGTCTAAATTTGAACTGGTTTTGTAAAGAGTAATAATTGGCAGAGTTGAACCTGCCAATACTTGAAGCTATTGTTGGTATATTGGAAAGTAATCTGGATCCAGACAACATTGCAAAACCAAAATTACCCAGGATCCCTTTGGGGAACATATTATTGTATGGAAACTTTCCAAATGACTGCCGTTCTGTGTCTTTGGATATAGCGTTTCAGCGCCTGTTTCTTAGTGCAATTTGATACATTTTTGTATTTATTAAGTAGTATATTATTTGTTTAAATTAACATCATATTACTTTACTTTATATAATACAGGTAATGTGGACACTAGAGGACATTCCCAAATTACAAGAATCCCCTTTTGAGAACAACATAATGCATTTTCAAAATGGCCTGTGTATTATTGGGTCAGGATTCAGGACCAAAGATCTTGCTTATCTTTTAGATAACCGATTTTCCTGAAAACGGCAAAACAAGTATTATAATGAGCATACGCACTTCATTATCATATGTTTTGGGCACCACAACATCTGACGCAATGTTCCCGGACAAACCGTCGGTGGCGTACTCGCGACTATGGCTTTGTCAGGGGAGGGCGGCCAAGAAATCCCAATTTCATGACTCGTCCGCCATTGGTTTAACTTACACATAAAAGTGAACTCTTGACGAAAATTCTGATTTTTTTATATGTTTTCAATGAATATTTTCTTATTCCAAAACCGTTGGGTTGAGTACGAGGACGAGGTCGTCTATGGGTCCTGGTACACACCCATGAACAGACCCCATCAAAGCACCCAAATGGTTTGTGGTTTGCACTCCGTATTGCTGTCAATGTCTTTTTGACATTTTGGTGAGTTGCTATAATAAATGAGGCTTGGCCGCCACCGCCTGGGTTTTGGCGGAACGCTCTCAATAAGTTTCGTAGTGAAGTACCAGGTACGACTAAAACGTCGCCCCAGATATTTATGATGTAGCCCAACATTTTAACATTGTTATCGCTGGACGCCCTTAGAATGGTTTCAACAGGTTGGACCCGGCTGTAAAAAACATACAAACAGCATACAGCGGAGCCAAAAAGTGAAGTTATGATTTTATTTTAAAAGCCCCTTGACGTCACGATAAGCATCCGGGGGGGATGAGCTCGGGGGGGGGGGAGACAACGCCCCAGAATCTAGGATGTAGCCAACATTTTAACATTGTGATCGCATGGAACGCTTATAATTGTTCAACAATGTTGGAAACGCTGAAAAACATACAACAGCATAACATCTGAGCCCAAAAAATTGAATTTTATGATTTTATTTAAATACCCCGTGACGTCACGATAAGCCGGGGGGGGGGAAAAATGATCACACACAATGATTAAGCCGTGCTTCCGGACGCCATTCGGATGCTCGGAAACGTCACCCACACATCTTTTTGTCTTCAAATTTATCCAAATTTGACTGTATTTGGATGTAAATTGTTTAGCATGTTTAAATCTAATCAATTAATCAAGCAAAGTTAAATTTTGAATTGTTTGGGGTTTTTTTAATAGATGAGGTTTACCATTAGATTTTCCTTTTCAACCTCTACCAATAGAGTCCTTGCGTAGCACGTAGTGGATGGATTCTCGCTTCCAGACCATGCGAGCCAGGTTCGATCCCCGTACGGGGCGTATGATTTTTTTTTTTTTTTTTTTTTGCTTCCAGCCTTTCAAACCCCATCTTCATCTTCCTATAATTATTTTAGGCACTATTGGTATTCAAAGTACTAATTAAATTTTCTTTCACAATTTTTTTTTGCGAGAAATACGTTTTATAGGCTGGATCGGCGCGTATCAAATGACTACACACTCGTACTAGATGAAAAGTATTGTGAATACCGTACCAAAGGTTGGTGAAAGCTGGCGATAAGCTGCGATACACTAAGCAAATATTATCATGATGATGTATGCTGAAAAACATCCGCAAAACAGTAAGGTGAGAGGAATCATTCCCCTATGGTAATGCATCCTCTCACCACAAGAATCCTTCATCACCACAATCAGTCTCCAAGCACAGGAGCATAACTCACATTATGTGCAACATCAAACATTTCAATACATTACCAGTACATTGAAATCCTATCAGCATGCCTTCAACAAACAACCCAAGTAGGGTATTGCCTTCCCTTTGGCTGTCCCGATTCGTAATCCTATCACGGGAGGAGAGCAAAACCAAGCGTAATTCATAATAAATATTAAATCATATCACTTCTTTTGCCCCAAATAAACTTGCACATTTTTCTTGAAATGGAATAAAACTGTCACGTCAATTTTATTTCCCCCAATATCAGTGACCAATAGATCGCTAGACGCTCGAGCTACAGATATTCATACCGTGGCCCGGGGGTCGGTGTAGAAAAACAACTTCAGATTCATTTTCATCTGGGATGGCAGAACCCTTGTTATATTGTCTCGCGGTTGAATAGTTCATCTGTTACCACCTCTTCGATTTAGACGAAGTCTTGTTTTTAATGACGTCAGCGCAAAATACTTATCCTCATTCGCAAATAAATAACTCTTTGAGCTTCTATAGTGGTGTTCAATTAACTTGTCCAGGTTTTTCAAATTTATTCGAAAGGAAGAAACCAACAAACATCATGCGAGAATGTTGCTGGGCAAACTTTGAGCTAACAACTTTGTGCAGAATTAAAATCCGTACTATTGCGTACTTCATTTGTATTCAATTTACCGCGCTTTCAGAAGAAACGTAGGTCAACGACCTATATCTTAATGTAAACTGGTGAGGTCATTGTGAAAGAGGACGTTTTTTATTACTCAACCCGAATCTTGGAGGTGGTAACACCTGGCTATAACAATGGCCCGCTACCGCCCATTGTAATATCTTTTTAATGGTTTGCTGAAGTCTATACATATCATTGGTCATTGATATTATGAAAGAGACTTGATGTGACTTTTTATTCACTTTTAAGAAAAATTGCAAGTTTTATTGGGCAACACGCTTATGTCTGTTAATCATTTATAAATAATTTTACACCGGTTTTTTCTCTCCCTTTGAATGGCACTACGGAATTTGTTATGCAGCTTGTTTATTGGGTCTACGCCCCATAGTCTACAGGCCTCTTCCTTGGAAGTTAATTTGGAATTTTCATTATTGATGAGATCTCCATGCATTTAGGATTTGCACATTTCTATACCCATCATGCTCCCCCTCCCATGCCGCCCCGGGATGCGCCACAACATCTATAACTGTACAGCTGCCCCCTTCACCTGGCCAGACGCAACACATGGCACTAGGCCGATCTCTATTCCGAAAACTCTGGGTTGAATATTAGAACATGCAACACCCCAAACTTACCCTCGTCTTACCAAGGGGGAGGGGGTGGTTACCCCCATTGACTTTGCTCCGTTGCGCTAAGAATGTCCAAAAGCTCGCGTAAAACGCTTCTAGGTAATCATCTCTCATCCTTTCTTGCATATTAGCCGAAAGAATCAAGGGTGAAGACTGAAGAGGCTTGATATCTACACTATATGAATAACTATGATGATACTGGCACGTGGGCTGCCTGCCCGGAGATAGCAACGGACTGAAATCCTGGTCATCCACAACCATAAGGTTGCGACAGAGTGCCCATCAGGACTATTCTCTCTCCATGAAGGAATATCAACTGTCCTGAAGAAGCTTATAATCGCCAAGACCGGTGGACCTAACTATATTCCCACAGTTTATATGGAAATCTGCCCTTCCATGTCCAGCTGTTGGAATTTTGCAATTAGTTTCTACAAAGCAAATACGTCCGTGTGCCTTTTCAAAGTCATCTATCACACCTTTGCCAAAGAAAGTATCTCCCGCTACCCCAGAACTACAGGGTATTACACTGACGGGATCGCCCCCACCCACCCCCCCACATTCAATATCATCCCCACCGATCCTATACTCAGACGAACCAGAATGACTTTCTTAGAACCCCCCCCCCACCCCCCCCCCCCCCCCGGCCGAATCTGCAGATACAGCCTAGAAGTATCATGAAAAAAAAATAATTCTAAATTGAGAAAAAACCACATTTTCGTTGTGGATTTTTTAAAAATTTAAAATTAAAAATTTTTAATAGAAGGTTATGCTACATATTCTCCATAGCTATGGTAAGTCAGGAGAGACTGTCAGTGCTATTGCTATATGTAGGAAACCCAACATCATTTGCACAGAATATGGATGGTCACACTAGAGTGTTTCTGACACTGCTTGTATTTTTCCAGAGGATCGCCTACCTCTTAGGATCGTTGTAGACTATCTTCTTGCATTTAACAACGTCAAAATACTCTATCAAAGGCATAAAGTCAAGACCCAGACGGATGCATGTCACAGATCTAGCTTGCACATGGTCTTGTGGTCACTGCAGACAAGCTAGTGATTACAAGATGCACAATTCTTGTTGATATGCCTGAAAAGCTGCGGCAAGTTAGATTGGTATCTACATTCTTAATGCTAAAATACTGCGTTTACGACTGTCACAGTGGATAGCAGTCATCACCATTGTTTTTTAAAATGGTGCGGAGGCTACAGGAGGTTGAACGATCAAATACTTGGAATCATACTTGCAGATAGTAAAGACGAACTTTCGTCACATCAAGGACTAGCATGGAATTTGCGGAGAGAGCTGCTATATATGGGAGCTTGAAACCTGGACCAGAAAAAGGAGCTTTCAAGATCCCATTGAAGGGACTTATTTATGTCAGGGTGCTTATGAGAGCGCAGAACATGTCCATTTTGCCGAAGTCGAGCGTCATTTCCCCCGTCTGTGTCGTTTTGTTGGCCATTTTCCCGGGCCATTCAATGCCAAACCTTTCCACCTGCTTGGGACTGACCTATTTTCCCTGACTGTAAGTGCGATGTCTTGGCTGTGCGATGTTAAAAATAAAAAGTACATTCAGGTTTTGCCTTCACTCCCTTTCCCTTTCCCTCGCTCTTGCCGTAATCCCCCCCTCCCCCCAATTTCCTTTTTCCTTTCCCGCTTCCCCGGTCGATATAGCTATACATTTCCCATTCAGACATAGTCTGTTCCTTACTGTTTGTTTTGATTACGTTGCTGGCCTATTGCCACTATTGGCACTTGAGTTCTTGGTTTTAATTTGTGTTCGAGGCACATTGGCAGCCAGCTTGGTAAGTGCCCTCCAGTGGTCGCGTTACTGTAGTAAACACATGTACTTTAAACTATGTAGTACTACTAAAGACACTATCAGTGATTTGAAAAATAATTTTGAAATCTGCAGGATAGCTTCAAAGTGAAGGATAAGTCTGTAGAATTCCCTAAGTTACCCTTTCCAACTGAATAAGTTAACAGAAAAAGGGAAAGAAAAACGTCAGTGTTCCAAGACGATTACCTTCAAGTACTTGTTGTAGTAAGTGGCCGAACGGACCGTCATGACTAAAATTTCCGATTCTTCCTTATTTATGTTGCTTCTGGCTTATCATTTGCAGGGTATTTAGGATATCCTGTACTGTTATATACATGCAAAAAATCTGATTTTTGCTGATTTTTTCGATTTTACTGAGTTTAGCAAATCACTGATAGTGTGCTTTAAGATGTATGTAAATCACTTTAATGTTTTTAAGATAATAGTAAAATGTGTTTCAAATTATTTAAAAATACAAATAACGCAACAATATCCGAAAAGGCAGAATGTGTCCATTTGAAGATGCCATTGGCCAATATGTTGTTTCCAAAGGAGGGTGGGATTTTTAGTTTTTTAATGTAGTCATTCAACGCATATGGCGGCCAATTGTTGGTCAACGCCCTCCAATTTTAGCTGCTGAAGTGATCCCGTGTAACAATTAGAGCACTGCTTATCAAGCTTAACGAAAAATATTTAAAAGGTGTTCAATTGCGTTTTTTTTTTTTTTTTAGAATGCAGTAATTGAAAACATATATACCCAAAACACAGAGTGACTGCTATTTTTGAGACGCTATTAGAGATATGTTCCCCAAAGGGATGCTGGGTATTTGGTTTGTGATGCTGTCAGCACCCCTACTTTCACAAAATATATACTAACATTACATTTTTAATATGTGACATTTCACCACCCCCACTTAACTACTTACCCCAAAACAAGCTCAAATTGGAGGCATTTTAATCATTACTTTGTCCATTCAACGCACAGTGGCGGCCATTTTTGACCAAGCGCCCTCTAGTGTTATTCTATTGCAAGTGCTCAGTGTTAATTAATTAGTAGTTCCACGTACACAATTGATAAAAATAGTTAAAATTTGTTCAAATCGCGATTATTTAAGAATTGCAAGTCTGAAACGATAAACCCAACCGCCGAATGGCGGCCATATTTGAAGACGCCTTTAGAATATGTTCCCCCAAGGATTCTGGGTAATTTTGATTGATGATTGTCAGCACCCATACTTTCCAAAAATACCCAAATAGCTGTAGTACGCTCTTGCCCACCCTCCGCCAAAATACAACCCTAATCTGCTCGCCTATTCTAGGAACACCTTTGATAATGCACGATGCAACCTTTCGTGAGTGTCTAATGAGAGTGTGAGATTTGACCACCACTCCTCGTGCGTCTAATGACACATCTCCAGTTGGGAAATCTTCCATCGGGCTTAGTCTATCAGTTCAATGTTGATTTACTCTATTAATTTTTTCGGCCTCGGACCCACTCTTCGACCATAAATGATCTGCATCATCCTTTAGTCTTAAATCCATTTAACATATTGGCATCTGCCTGTTGCGCAGTAAATGGTTGCGAAAAGCACTGCGTTTTATACACAGCGAGGTGAAACATTTTTCTTTTTTAAGGTGTTCAAAAGACCACGCTAACCGATTTTAGTCAGATTTTACGCCCGTGTATATTGCAATCTAAATATTAGTACTTGTACAAACTGTTTAAGTTCTCAAATCCTAACAAACTCTAAGATCAACGAGAAACTGAACTTTAGTGTAATTACAATAGAATTATATTAAAGCTGAAGGCTCGTACGTGCTAATTTGAAACGTAAGCTCACTGACTTAAACAGTTCAATTTTTAATTAGCTAGCTTCCAAACATGGACAAGATGATATGTTCGAATCCATTTTTTGAGAGTGTAAGGTAATCTTTCGGCTATGGTCACGAGTTCAAATCCCGGTCAAAGTAAATATTTTTTCTGTTCACTGGTCACTCGAGTAAAAGATAATATCCACCTCATTAACCTGAGTAATCTGTAATCAAACATTTATGCACTGACCTTTATTTTTAATTGGGTTTTCCAATTACAGATGTAACAGTTGCTTAATCCTTTTGTTCTGTCAGCAGACCAATTATATTCCGAAATTATCCCGCACAGTTACAATATGAAATTTACCGGCCTTGATTCAAATTGGTTAAAATTGGTAGAAATATTTAACCAATATTGGAGCTAATCTTGACCTAAGTTGGGTGGAGTAGGAATTTGTTTTACCAACAATTTTACCTGTTCACATACAAAGTTGCATACCGTTGAGTATTTTTTTTTGTGGTCTAAACTACAAAGAATTGTGACCTTAGTAATTAGGCAACCGAAAAAACTACAGCAAGTAACTTGCGTTTCCCCCTGGCAAGGATGGCAACTGGAACATGACCTCAGATGACTTTGACGCTTGGTCCTTTGACCTTCACATATCAGGAACCTTAGTCTGGTTTAAATCGGACTCAACTTTGTTGAAGAAGACACACAAATATCGGCAGGGCACGCCTATAGAAGGATACAAAAAAAGTCTCATGGTTATTCATGAAGTGTCTTGGATCACGTGAGAAAAGGAAATCTACAGACGCAAAACGCTTCTATCAAATTATCAGCCCTTACTACAGCCAATGCACACATAGTAAAAGGAATTGAAAATTGTAATAGGTGCCGGCACTTGCGTCGTATCGCCGAGGTCATTATCGTTGTGGTTCCACCCATACCATTTGTATATTGTAGTTATCTTGAATTCTTTCCATATAAAATATTAAATTACTAAGCCAATGTCATGAATGTTCAAATTTGTCATTTATTTTATCAACTTAGCTGCATTTCTGCTTTTGGTCATTCGAGGAGAAAGAAATAATATCCACCCCATTACCCTCGGTAACAGTAATAATCACACATTTTGCACTGGCTTACGCCCAGTGAAGTACATAAATGGAATCATTGCTTCCTTTTTATTTTGGGCAGGCAAATGCTCTTTCGGATATTCTTTTTCATCATTTGTTCTTGACTCTCCTTCCTGCATGTGCTGGTTTTAAAAAAGCTCTTAATCGATGATTCCCCGGGATATCCATTTAATAATTAAAAAATTATATTTAACCTTAACTGTCATTTCCATGTGTTTGTAACTACTGTGAAATCGTTTAAATGCATAAACTCATATAAAAGCAATATAAATGGAAAGTAGTCGACTATCATCATTTTGCATGATTGAATCCATCACTTGCATGATTTAGTCCATCAATTACCTTCATTGCCGTTACCTCAGTCCTACTTAATAGTTGTGCCATGGTTGAATACCTTGATTACTCTGTCGACAGGGGGTCTGATTTTGTTTTGCATTGTCAAAGGACAACACATATAGGGCTTTTGATCGTCAATAGAAGGGTCCTCTTATACCCGCCCTGAACGGTCAACAGAGCTTCCCTTGACTCGAATTAACAGAGCGTCGAGACCAAAATGATATTTGCGCATCTAGTTTTAAAGATTACATATATGGCATAATACCTTAACCGATGATCAACCCTTCATTTCACTTCAAGGATCTGTACTGGCTCCCATGCCTGTTCAACTTTAATTCAGCGATTACCTCAACAACATCTAGACAATCTGGCTACGCCGACGTCTGCTCTTCTGTCAGCTGCTTCCGAGTGGAGAAGTAGAAAGTATCACTTACTGCAGATAATGGCCCCTACTTGCAGCATCATCTTAAGACCTGGAGACTGAATCTGAAGTGAAGCCAAGACCACCGCTACTGCCTTCCATCGCAACACCAAAGAGCTCATCGCCACTTCAATCAACCTCCTGGAGCTCCTCTGCATACAATCCTACACCTACTTATCTGGGAGTGAAAGCCTGGGAGTGACCGGCCGCTCACTTATCGGCAGCACCTCGAGTCCGTAGCGCCAAGGTATCTTCGAGGAATACCTCCGGTTGCCGATTGCTGGATCCTTATGGGGTGCCAGCCCACGACTTACGCACCACC